>CM060971.1:8271339-8433839 GCA_030765045.1 Tenodera sinensis
GCCTCTGCTACTGCACAGAGTCACAACTTTTGTACAGTTCTGCTATAAAGAATGCTGTTTCTCCTAGATTTTCCAGTTATAGAAATCACTGCTTTGGTCGGGTTTAGAAGAATTCGCTGTCGCTGGTAGCTGCTATTGCTACAGGGCCTTCTACATGTGCATCAACGGTAAGATTAGTGTATATGGAAGAAAACTAAATGAGCTCTAATTTCTGAAATAAATGATCAAAGAGTTCACAGCACTAAGCTATGTGACAGAACATTATAGATTAACGAATCTATCATGCAACGGAAGCCATAAACGTGGTAGTAGCCTCGCAAGGTGTCTTATGTGTGTACCCAATGTAAGAATATTGTTTGTTGATATTTTCCAAATGCAATGTTTTCCAAACTGAAAGAAATGAGAATGTAGCTTATATGAGACTGCTAAAAAATGTATGTATTTTAGGATTAGTTCTTAAATATTTCTTAAAATGGAATACAACACACTAAAATTGCAAAACCATTCGATACGTCAAGTCATTCTACTTGTTTCTAATCAGAAAGGTTTTGTATGCATATGCAAACTTAGGTTTACAGGTTAGTGCTGCCCGTTTAACAGAACAACTTATATGTTTTCATGACAATTCGGAATTTCACCGTCACCGTCACCGTCACCGTCAACGTCATCGTCACCGCCACCGTCAACGTCACCGTCACCGCCACCGCCACCGCTACCGCCACCGCAACCGCCACCGTCACCGGCACCACCACCACCGCCGCCGCCGCCACCGTCACCGCCACCACCACCACTGCCACCACCACCGCCACCACCACCGCCACCGCCGCCACCGCCGCCGCCACCACCGCCACCGCCACCACCGCCACCACCGCCACCACCGCCACCACCGCCACCACCGCCACCGCCACCGCCACCGCCACCACCATCACCACCACCGCCGCCACCGCCACCGCCACCGCCACCGTCACCGCCACCGGCACCACCATCACCACCACCTTAACCACCGCCACCGCCACCGTCACCGGCAACACCATCACCACCACCTTCACCACCGCCACCGCCACCGTCACCGGCACCACCATCACCACCACAGCCACCGCCACCGCCACCGCCACCGCCACCGCCACCGTCACCGCCACCGCCACACCCACCGCCACCGCAACCGCCACCGCCACCACCAATGCCACCGTCGCCGCCACCACCACTGCCACCACCACCGCCACCACCGCCGCCGCAACCGCCACCGCCACCGCCACCGTCACCGCCACCGCCACCGCCACCGCCACACCCACCGCCACCGCAACCGCCACCGCCACCACCACTGCCACTGTCGCCGCCACCACCACTGCCACCACCGCCACCACCACCACCGCCACCGCCACCGCCACACCCACCGCCACCGCAACCGCCACCGCCACCGCCACCACCACCACCACCACCACCGCCGCCGCCACCACCACCGCCACACCCACCGCCACCACCGCCACCGCCACCACCACCACACCCACCGCCACCGCAACCGCCACCGCCACCGTCACCGCCACCACCACCACCACCGCCACCACCACCGCCACCGCCACCGTCACCGCCACCACCACCGCCACCGCCACCGCCACCGCCACCACCGCCGCCAGCACCACCATTCAGGAAATGGCGAATTTCTCTACCATATATAGTGATTACTAGGGAAGCGTTTTACTGCACCCAAAAACTAAATAGAGATTTCAACATAGATGTATGATTTGAGGTCCCATAAACCCAAAAAAAGCATGTTCAAAAAACGAGTTTTGTGTCTGTGGACGTGTGTGTTTGGGTGTGTATGTGTGTCTAAACAGCATAACTTGAAAGGAAAATTCGATTAAAAGGCATACTTAATATATAAATTCAGCATCCACCAAGGTTGCAAAAGGAAGATTTTCAAAAAAATCCCCCACTACAAACTAACCTCTACATGGAAAAATTATTGATAGGTTGGATGTTCTGAAATAGCTCAACGATAATCATCAAAATATCACATACAATATAATATGTATATTGTGACTTCGGTGGGTGTAAAGTAAAGAAGACAGATGTAGTCGAGATAAAGAAACACTTTTATTTCCGTAAACAGTCACTTTGTACACTCGTTGCAACAACAAGAAAGTCTTTGCCGATTCACCAACAGCACGGCTCCGAATTCGTAACACAAAAACTGTCCCTTCTCACACTTTACCGCTATTTATATCTCCCAGGCACTATTCTGGAAACTTCAGGAAAGTTCAGTTATTATTGCGGTGAAATACAATGCAGAAAATTCCAGAAGTCTCTATACCTTTCTCTCTTTCGGCAAGCGCCCCAACAATGCGGCCATTCTCTGTCTGTCGGCGGCGCCGTGGCCGAGCGGTTAGCGCGCTCGCCTACCACCTAGGCGGCCCGGGTTCGATCCCAGGGACCCGCATGTGGTATTCGTGGTGGACGAAGCGGCGTCAGGGCGGGTTTTCTCCGGGTACTCCGGTTTCCCCCGCCATCTCATTCCACCGGTGCTCCATCTTCATGTATCATCAGTGTCACCGCCTGCGGTGCCGTAGTAGTAAAAGCGGGCGTTAAACACTACAACAACATTCTCTGTCTCTTCCCTTCGGCTCCTTTGCGGTAGTGCCGACAATAATTCGATGGGCGACAATATGAGAAATTAAATGTACATGCTGAATTTTTTGGGAGTAGCCTGAAGTCTTTCTTTTCGACGATATTTTTAAAACTGGTAAATCACGATGGATCTTATCTTTCGATAATGTAACCAATTTCGTAATATTTCTGTATAAATTTTGTAATGCTTGCACTTTTCTTTAATAGGAAGTCATCCATTTCCCAGCCTTAACGTGGAGATCAGCTCTTAAATATCTCTTATGCTTAGTCAATTCTCTTAATCTCATCGTACTTACAAGGAAATATGTAATAAATAATTTCTACATGAATCAGAAAAGAAGCGTTTTTTAAAACTACCTTGTATGAGAGTGACTAGAGAAAGCCATACGATAGCACACATTTTCTTTTCCGTTCTTTTCTAAGAAGCTAAAGTTCATCAACAGCGTTATTTCTTTGGATTAATGTCAATGGAGCTTTCCACTTGATAAATTTAATGCGTCATTATAATAGCTTACATTTTTGGGCATGAACATCTATCTTACATTAGATATACGGGGTGTAACAAAATGTACGGTACAAATTGCAGAACACATTTCTCATATATAGACGAAGAAATTATAATGCACGAACATGGGCCTGGAATCGCTTTATTTACATATTACAACTCATTTTCTACAGCTCATTAATCATGGGAAACACACACGAACAGAAACTAACAAGATATCACATGCAACTCTTTCTCCCAGGAGATTTCAATATGCCCTCCGCGAGCATTCATGCGTGCATCAAGCCGCCATCGTAGTGAGTGCCGGATGCGCTGATGTGTCCCTGGAGTATTGCGTGTTGTTTCGTAGCCTTCCAGAATACGGCTACGGAGACTGAACACCTAGTACTGGGGTTCAATACACAAGAGCTTTTAAATACGCCCCAAATAAAGGTCCACTGGGTTTAGGTCCGGACAGCGTGGAGGCCAGGTAATTGGTCCACATCTGAGTATCCATCTGTCACCGAATCTGTAATTTAGAAGCCGGCGGACATTTACACTAAAAGGAGGAGGTGCTCACTGGAGCAGCTGATGTAAACTTGTAAACAAGCAATGACGTAAGTCCCATGGTAACAGCGACATGTAAAACAAAACACTGGTGGTTTAACTACGATAATGGCAATGTAACCAGACGTAACCAATACTGCCCCATGATACTGACGTGCTGTTCTTCTGTGTTTCCCATGATCAATGAGCTGGAGAAAATGACTTGTAACATGAAACAAAGCATTTCCAGGCCCATGTTCATATAACATAATTTCTTCGTCTAGTTGTGAAGAATGCGTCCTGCAATTTGTGCTGAACAATTTTGCCATATGCTGTATAAAACGACAATAAAGTGCAGAAACAACAATGTATACTGAAGCAGAAACTTCTATTAGGAGTTAATTGATCCAAAGAGATTAAGAATTAATAATGTTGGGTAGAAGGTTTTAAGAAACGCCCAAATTAGGTTTCGGTTACCTCCAGGCCACCAAAGTCGATCGACTGGTATCGCTCCTGCACAACGCAGGTTCTAAGTATTCCGATCGAAAAGTATAGTTGGTTATCGAATATGGATGGACGGAACAGCAAAACTCTTCGAATGGAGATATAGTACTATTAGGTATTTTAACCTTGAGGAAACAAGAATGCATTCCCAGCATAAAGGAGAAAAGGTTCATTAGAGTGCATTTACTAGCAGTCATTATGTACCAAACTTGCAGAAGACCCTAGGGAAAATTTTCACGTGGTAATTGGTTGATCATAAATTTTTCTTTTATAAGTTTGCACAGTCAATATTAATAATTTGTCATTCATTGCTGCAGGCGCCTTGCTACTGTTTATGCACTTATGTAAAATGCAGTAAATTGAGGAAGAGGAATGCAGATGTAACGCAGCGAGCAATTACGGAGGTCACCCGCTACCAGCGAAAGCTTCCGAAAAAGTCGTGTAACAGGCACCCTTCTCGGAAAGAGCAGAAGCTGCTTACCGTCCGTTTGCCCGTTAATTACTCGTAACAGAAATCCGACTCTCATAGAATTTTTCTGCTTCATTCCGTTCCGGTCGTGAAGGGCCAGTGTGCGTCAACCTTACACTATCTGATGCTGTACGGCCAAAGTGTTCAACATTTTAAGTGTCCTGGCTGAATGGTGTTGATTTTCATTGAAGTATGTTCAACTCAGCCAAATTATACATTTCCTCTTTCAAAACTATAAAAAGGGAGGCCAATTTTAATGCAGCAGTACTCAGGAAAACTTTGGGATGCTTTTTCCCCCCTAAATGCAGGTGTATTAATTTAGTTGCGTATGATAACGAGCGTGAAAATGTCTCCATTAGTTCCACATGGATGCTCGCATATTCCCATAACGAGAATACTCCAAAGTTTCCGGGATTCAAGCCTCTGTCGCATCCCTAAAGCACCACATTTGAAAGACAGATTTTTAGCGGAACCCCCTTTTTCCCACAGCATAGGACTGCAAAGCGACAAGGTCTGCAAACGTAAAATGTAACTAATTAAACGTCAGGCTGAAGAGGATTGGGTTGGGGAACAACAGAGGCGTTTCACGCCCGGCTGTGCTAGCGAGAATTCTGCCACTCACCCTGCTGCATGGCCCCCACTATTCTGAGGTAATTAATTTCTTCCCTCCCCCATAGCAGAGGGGTGGCTGCTACCACCAGGAAGTATGCAGGATTTGGTCACTTGAAACTTCGCTAGCGTTCCAACCTCTATATATATCTCAATCAGTGGCAGATGTAAACAAGATTTCTTTCCTTCTTGTCACAGGTAGATGGAGTTGCGCTCTACCAAAACTACGGTTCGGTAATTTTAGTACAATACCTGAATGATGTTTGTAGGATTATCGGTAGTAGCAGTAGCATTGGTAAGGAAAGAAACGTAATACAAAATTAAACGAATTAAACATTTAACGAGAAATTCAAACATAATGATTACCAAAAACTTATGACTTTGGTCACTGTAATAAAAAATATACCTTTCGGTTCACAATAATACTATTCATGATCACTATCAGTGTCAATGTTAAACATTGCCCACAAACGGCTTGTGTGTTTAAAAACACCAGCAGTAAGTGTGTTGGCACAAATAAATAATAATTACCATCTTAAGGTTACTTAAACCCGGGACATAAAGTACAATTGTAAGTCGCCCTTGGGGTATTTATCTCTGATGTGAGATTCCCTTGTGGTTAACCGGGGAAAAAAGTACGAACCAGCTGGGGAATTTAATATCGTAGTGGCAAGTTGACCATGGTAGCTTAGTGGTTAAAGCAGCCGCTCGATAAGCGGATGATCCGTGGTTGAAATCCCCGCTATGGCATTGAATTGTTCAGTTTCTGATTCAACCTCTTAAACATTACCCATATACGGCTTGTGTTTAAAAACACCAGCGGTAAGCTTGTTGGCATAAATAAATAATAGTTAATATTATAGTTATTTTTTGTAGCTAGCATGTACTGTCTTTTTCGTTTCTGGTTAGTACATGCAATTTGAAGATTATTGGTTAAAAAGCCCATTTCTAAAACAATTTTGAACTTACAAAATATCCGTTTAGTACCCGTTCATATTTTAGCTCTTGGCAGCTTATTAGTGTTCACTGAACCTTTCGTTAGAGCTATCAGAATAGGCTCATTAACAGTATTTGACATAATGGAGCTACAAAACAACTTCTAGCTTGAGAAATGAATCGATGTTTTCAAGAGAGACTATCTATGGGTCAGCTGATTCACCTGGGACATATAATTCTTGGCTTGATAATCGTGTTGAGGTAAATTCTTTTGAGATATTTTGTATGATGTATGCCATATTCTGTCTTATACATCTTTAAACTATAATGTTACTTTAATAATTAAGATATTTATTTTTAATATATTATGCAGTTGAAATGACCTTCTGTTTCTATTACTACTTCCACTAATCAGGAATATGACAATCTAGTGCTTCCCTCCAGTAAATTGCTACTGTTTTCCTTGCTGGTCATCTATGAGTGACCAGAATGAACCGTTCAGAGATCAGGAGGGGCGCTTTTAACTGAAATTAAGTGTTTTAAAACATACTGCATTACATATTGTCCGTGATTGTTTAATCACATTACACAGTCATCTATATCTACTAGGCTAAATTATATAACTAAAAGGTTATAAAATGGATAGCTCTGCTATTTACAACTTTTATACTAATTTTGTTCTTTATTACGCTTTATTTATCAAATATTTTACATTATACGATTTTTATTCCTGATCACTCATACTTGTCATTGTTTTTTTCTACAGACTTATAGACAACCTATGTCTTTATGACAACCCAAAAATAGGACAGCTATGCAACTACTGGATTTTCTCTCTAATAGAAATATTAGAGTAGTATTGCTTTCTAAACTGGCATTACACAATGCATCATTTTCTTGAGTTTATTGTGCATGATTTTACGCAGAAATTTCTACTCATTTAGGTCTGCAAATCACTATTTTTGATAAACAACTGCGGCGATTTTAAATGATATGCTTATCTTCAGGGTCTACTGGTTTGCGAAAAAGGGGTTTTCGGAGCATATGAGAGCTCCAAAATGAAAAACAGCATTTATTATACTTATAGAAACAAAATTATAACTAAATATATCAACTTGCGCATCAATATTGAATTTCTACATTCTATTAATACTCTTTAAAGTGTCTTAATACGAATTATATCAGAGATACTTCTAGGTCAGAGGATTACTTCTTCATTGTTGGAACTGAATATAGTTACCCAATTGCACTCACATTACTTTATCTACTCTTGTACTAACCATTCTTACAATCTCTTATTCCTGTACCGTCTTTGTGTTACTTGAGATAAACATTTGTAGGAATTATTGTTTATTTCTTTGTAGGTGCAAGGGGAATATTAGAATACAGTAGGCTTTGTGCGACAGTCAAATCTTTTTAAGCTTTGAGATTCCGTTCTCTTTGCACGATTAACATATAAAAAAATGAACAACGTTGTTGCATTTCGCTAAAGTTCTAAGTTTTCGAAACTCAGACACATAACAAGGAATATCTCCGAAATGGTTCACCCTACAAGAAAATTTATTGAGACGTAAATTGTGTATTTTAGGAAGATCTACATTTTTTTGTATCGTATGATTTGGTCTATCTCTAACGGTTTACCAGTTATGCAAAAGTCGTCCAGAGTAAATACGACTACAAGGGCTATAGCCAGAAAATTCAAGATATACATTTCATTTCTCATAAAAATATCTCAAACATATGACATATTAATCAAAATCGTTAGAGCCATTTTCAAAAACATCAAAATTTTCGAAAAATGTTCCATGTAAAGGGTAGTTTACGTTGGAGCTATTTTCTTCAAAAACTTCGTGTCGCATCCTTGAAAGACATTAAACTTAAATACTATCTTTGGTTTTTAACCGACTTTTCGTTTTTGAGCTATGTTGTCCACAGGAACGGACTGATACACACAGGCGCGCGCGCGCGGATCTTTTTCTAAAATGCTCTTCTTTTTTGGGGGGGATTTAGGGGGTCTCAAAACATATATTCCCGGTGAAATATCGACATCGAATTTTTGGGTGGAATACAATACTTCCCCTACTTACCAGTAGAGAAATTAAAAAAGCAAAAGAAATGTAATAAGTCGGAAAAAATATGTGGACTGGAATAAACTGGTACAGAACGGATTATTACCAACAATTTGTTTGAAAGTTTAATGTTTAGGTTTTCGTAATATCTAAATTGCAATATTATTTCATGAAGTTGATTTAAGTTGAAGGTATGTTTTACTTAGCGTTAAGCAATCTGAATATAGTTGCTTGGAGGATCCAATAGTAACACTTTAAATACCAGGAGTATAAAACTATCAAAAAGTGAAGAGGTTGATGGACACATGCTCTAGTGATGCCTTATTAAAGAGATAGAAGCCAAAATAGCTGGAGTATGTTTCCATGACATGGATGCTATATTGGCCCTTGTTTGCGTTGAAGTAGAAGTGCCTGTACCAACATGATACACGATGAGGTATTAATAGTAAGTCTCTGGGCTCGAATTACATATGGAGGGGTCATAAAGGTAGTCAATCATTTGAAGTATCTTGTTTACTAGGCGTCTCTCTTTGATACGGCAATGTCATTTATTCCATCCCATTCTCGACGAAAGATATTTACACAGAGCAAAAACATGTTTGCAAAGCAGGACCAAAAATGGTTTCGTATGCAAAACTATAAAATCTGATTTGTTAAATTAACCTGATAATTGGTTCAAATTTTACAGTTAAGATATGATTGCACATTATACAAAATTTGAAATTCCCTGAAGCCAGCACTAAACACACCCACAATCGGTCCCACATTAAGTTCCAACTCTGGGGGAGAAGGAATTATTGTGGTTTAAGAAAAAATTCGGAAATCCAGCCGAGAATCGAATCCGGAAGCCTCAGATTGGCAAGTCAAAACGCTAATCACTCTTCCGCAGAGACAGCCCCTTATAGCTGAATTCTTGACGTGTGAAATTTATAATCTTATAAGGAAATAATGAGTAATATTCATATTTTGAAATCAATGCATAATGCAGTAACTGTTTGGCAATGTAAACTTCATCAGAATAAGGGCTGACAAGCTCCGGGTCACATGATCAGTTAGGTATAAACAATTAGCCTACTGGTGCTAGGTAATCAAGGATGCAATGAAACGCATTCAATAAATATACCATTTGCCCAAGTCGTTCCTGGAATTCAGTGTGCCCTGCTATCGCAGTCGCTATGCCCGTAGAGGTCACTTATGTTCTGTTCTGAAAATTAGAAGGGTAATGAAATTCTTAGAAATGAGCAAAGTCGCCGAATCACAGTAGTGTTTTAGACGCGGATCAACAGATATAAGATTTAACTATATGTAGGAATGTTGGTAACAATAGCCATGTAGGTGGAACAAGTTAATGAAAGAGCATGTATTTCTAAAATTAACATATTTTCTTTAGTCTTTTAGAGTGTTAGAGAAATGTATACTCTGATCAATTAGAGTTATTATCGGTAGCTCCAGCGCTTAAAGACCTGCTCGTGTTATATGGATTTAGTGACAACAACGAGATAGCTTCCAGCATAGCATTTTTGTGACTCACAACAACGGCACTTTCCGTTATCATTATCGTCGTCGTCCTAGTCGTCCTCATCGTCAACTTAATTGGTGTTGTTTCTCCCCACAGCCACCCGCGCATACCCTGAGATCACTGTGCAGCTGGCAGTAGATACACGAAGAAGAGATTGGGGACGGCAACAAAGGTAACGCACGCTGCATCACAAACTTAAAGTGCAGACTTCTGACTTCTGACTTTTCATGCTGTTACAGCATGAAAACAAATTTTTGTAAAACGCAGCAATTTGCTATTTCCATATTGTATGCTTATACAGTATGACTCAATATTATGGTGTGCATTTTCCTGAGTACTGCGTTCAATTATAATTTATGCACTAGGTATATATAAACCCATACTGCATGCCCTTTTCTACATATATATGCAATTCAATATTCGGTGCACGATTCTGAGGGTATTCTAGCATAGTGGGAAATTGAATGTAGGCGTTTAGGTGTATTCTAAATAAGGGTTTACGTAATTCAATTCAAAGACATTTTGCACTATTTGGAGCCCTTCTCTTTCTTAGACATTGTATGCTATATCATAAATCCACATTGGATATTTGGAATCCCTTTAAATCTAATTTGTATTTGTTACATATATGGAAGTGTGTGCTTCTAAACAAAGGTTTGCCTTGAAATCGTTTTTCGTCAATTTATACGCTTAGGCTTTCACTCTTAAGGTCTTAGAAATAAAAAATGAAAAACGTTTTTATTTAACCTTCCGCTGTATGTTGTGGTTCATTTCCATATCAATATATCTCCTATATTTTTTGTTTGATCTGTGCTCCGTCTTTAACTGAATTGCTGAAATTGGCGATCTTTTACCTTTGAAAGATTTTGCTTACAGGTCTTAATTCATGTGCAATTATTGTCCTTAGAATTTGTTGGGTCTTATATATTGCTTCACGTGCATATACAAATTCCCTTTCTTACTTCTGGACTCTGGGGAAGATAGGAAATAACCTTGGCTAGAGAGAGATTCAAATCTTCTAACCGAGAATCAAATCCGCAACCCTTCAAAAATTAAAAAAAAATTATTTTGTTGTTTAACGATGCTATCAATTGCCAGGATCAAATCAGCGTCGCCGGTGTGCCGGAATTTCGTCCCACAGGAGTTCTTTTACATGCCAGTAAATCTACTGACATGGAGCTGTCGTTTTTAAGCACACTTAAAAACCATCGGCCTAGGCCGGGTTTGAACCCGCAACCTTGGGATCACGAGGTCAGCGTCTAACCAACTGAGCCACCCAGACCGACCCGCAACCCTTCGCACAAGAGTCAGATTACCAACTAAGCTAGGAGCTTAACTTTTCTTAAACGTTCATTTCTGTGCCGCCTTTAACTTCGAAGGTCACATCGGTAGCTTTAACCTGGCAAAATAGCTCAATACCAATGGTGTTCACTCGCTTAGCTGTTGTTTTAAACTTTGGGTTACTTTTCCTTTGAATTAACTTATCACATTAAATTCACACATACACACACACACACACACACACACACACACACACACACACACACACACACACACACACACACACACACACACACTTATATTCTCATTCACAATTTCAGATTCTAGAGAGGATGAGTATCCTAGTTAAAGAAAAATCCTCATCCTTCCAGTCGGGAATCAAACTCTTGCACAGCAGTCAGGGTCAGCCGCTTAATTTTTGTTTGTAGTAGTTACCATCCTTCCAGATTTTGTTTAACCCATTTGAGCATTAGTCCATTGATTGCATTTACACCACATATTAAGCTGTCATAAACAAAAGAGCTGCAACTTTATCCACGATATATAAAGCATTTTTAGATTGTTCAACCGAGGGAAAAGTATGAGGATACAACATGTAAACGCTGCTAGCCATTTTGTTTTGTTTATGACAGTAGCGGTTACTCTGCATATTCTATTGCACGGCTCTGAAAAGTTCACGCTATCAGTTTTAAACCCTTTTTACAGCTTCTATATATAGCTCTGCAGGAGATTCTATTTCCCTGTCGTTTTTTATTAACCTATCAAAATTGACGATTCCGAACATTTTGTAGAGCGTATCTCACTTTTAACTGGGACTGCTCTTCTAAGGAATCATTTCAGCCTTAAACATTTCCTTTAGGTATAATAGCTGGCATGTATTAAAATTGTGATTAGTTAATTGTTCTTTCACACTATACGTGCGTGGACACCAATTTGAAAAATGGAATTAGACTTGAAAAATTGTATTTTACGGCCGGAACGGATATTCCACTCCCAGTGTCAGTTGTTTTACTTTTGACAAAAACGGCTGGAGAAACTGTAAAAGATAAAGGTAAAGGTAGATAGATTGTGAGGGGCACCCGCATTACCGAGACATTTGTGTGCGTAGACCAACAGACTCTTTGTGCTGATAACGCCAACCCTAGGACGGAAGGATGAAGACAGGGACCCAAAGGGCGACCAGAATCGGAAAACATTGGTCGTCAGCTTGGACGGGTCTCTGACGGTTACTGTGCAATCGCATTCAATGTCACCCTGATGGAAATCCACAAGCCTCTCGCCCTGTCTAGGGGCACTGCTGATCAAGCCACTAAGGACACCTAGAAAGAAACCTTTACGCGCGGAACGCGGTTGTCTGGTCACTTTGTTTAGTCTCATGGCCAGTGTGCGAACTGCAGTGACGTATTCCTCCTAGTCCAGCCATAACCCGATGAACTGAACCATAATTGACTAATACATCCATATTCTGAACAAACAAGAAAAAAAAATCATTGAATTCGTTGAACTCATAGAAAAGATACAGTTTTATCGTGATATATTAGCTATGTATCAGACTATAATTTCTGCGTAACACCGATTCGCGCCGTAGCCTGTCTTTTCGTTAGCCACGGCTCGTTCTGGGATTTCTAGTTTAAACCCACTCTTTGATTAATTTATGCTCGTAAACCTTCAAGGTTGTCTGAAATATTACAGGTACTATTCTTTAAAGACGTCTTTCGTTGTTGCAAGTAACTGAGTACTACTGTTAACAATACACAAACCTAATTATTTTGAAAAAAAAAAATTACCCTTTTGAAGAAATAAGCCCCCTTTATTTGTTCATATAGAGCAAAGAGTAGAAGTAATCTAACATATTCCAACCCGATTTTTGCACATCTGACTCTCGCTCCAGTCAGCGAGCCCGATGGTTCTGCGGTAAAATATGACGATCGTATCGAGAGGTCCCTGGTTCGATTCCCTGTTTCCTGTTGCACCACAAAATTCCTGTGCATAATTTCTTTCCACCTCTTTCAAATTCACTCTTTTAAATAGTTGTAAGACCAGACAGTGGTGCGTTGCGGCGGAACGGTAGAATTTGTGCTGCGTAAATGTTTCTCCCTAGTTGGCGGACATATGGAAGCAATAAAACGGGTGTTATACCAATAGCGTTAACATTTAGAACCGTGCAATAGAACATGTAGAGTTATCACTACGTGTCATAAAACCTATTCAATGCCCTTCCTGGTAGTAGCATCTTTCATTCCGTGGTTTCTCGGTTGAAGATGGCAAAGCCGAGATGCTCCCGACGTTAAGTATGGTGTTAGGAATTCCTAGGCACCTTATCGTTGCCAACGTACGAAGATATGGAACCCTTAGGGTCTTCCCTTTATCTCTTCCTCCCGTGGTCACATTGGAAGTATAAGTGTCTGCTAAGGTCTACAGGCGATACTACATTCTAGTTCAGTTGTACCCAAACTTCGCTCTTACGACCTAATGACGTCACGTTGTCGCTTCACTTCAACCGCTTCTGATGTGTTTGGGACGGTGCAAAAACATTCCTCTCTGCTCAGCGATAATCCTCGCGTATTCCAGAATGAATGGCCGGAAGAGTTTTTAAAGAGGACAACAGTGAGAGTCTTATTTGCAAATGTCGCTTATCGTGGAGTTAATGATTTGATGTAAAATAACACACATTTGCTTTTGCCTACAAAGACGCTCCTCATGCTCTGCAAATGAAAGTAGTTGCAGAATTAAACGGTTGAAATGTTCTGAAATATCCTCTAGAAAAGGTTGCGACTTGTTTAAATCTCTTCCCAATGAATCACTTCCCAGGCTGAGGGTTACTGCAAAGTTAATGTCAGTACTTGGTTCTACGTATACCAGGTAGCACAACTTATTATTTTGGGCCAAAGTAGATAGAGCGTTTTGCCTTAAAACAGTTGCAGAACGCAACGGAACAATTCCTGTGAAGTGGGCGCCAGTTGTGTGAGCGAACTTTGTTCTGATTATAACAGAATACGAGCGATGAGAGGGAGCTCCTTGGCTTGAATTAGGGTGTGTAGTCAGTGGCAATAGACAACAACAGTGTCAAAAACCGAAAAGGTTTTAGATTGTTTTCCCTTTTACTTACAAGGAGTTTATTTTCCGAGAAATAACCTGTACACGCTGCTATAGTGCAACATTACGTATTAAATATATGCTAAATTGCCGTAGCAAAATCCACGCAAACGTGCTATTCCTATTTGTTTTGGATTCATGTCCTATTGTTGATGAGGGGAGGTGGGGGGGGGGGGCGGAAGGGACGGCCCTCGTATCTCTGCAATTCTTCTATATTCTGTCAGCAACGAGGAAATTAGTCACCTACTTTTCCC
Organism: Tenodera sinensis; assembly: GCA_030765045.1. Taxonomy (NCBI): domain Eukaryota; kingdom Metazoa; phylum Arthropoda; class Insecta; order Mantodea; family Mantidae; genus Tenodera; species Tenodera sinensis. The sequence continues at coordinate 8,285,732 of CM060971.1, forward strand.
TGAAGCTCCAAAGAGCTTACTGGATGGGCTAAAATTGTAGATAAACCTTTGTTCATGCATTGACGCGTTAGGTGTTACAATCATAAATATTTTTAGCTGTTTGCAACACTTCCACAGATTTACTTCAGAGAGTGTTTTGTGAGCGGATGTCCAAATAAACTACAGCAAAAATAATGTTGGTCTATGCAGTAGCTCATCCAAAAATGTAATTAAAATAAAATAGGAGCGATACATTCCCTCAACACCAGGTGTCACCACGGTCTGTGAGAGACAAATGAATTATTAGAGCCACAGACCGAAACGGTGTGGAGTGGCACCCTCTGTTGTGGAAATTACTAACATCCGTACTTCAGTCATATGTTTCAGTGAGTTGACGCTTGAAGAAAAACAAACGGCCAAATAAAATAGATCTATTAACAGTGTACGGTTCCTGAACGTGAATAAAGAAGAGGATCTCGTTAATCAATACCCTTTCCATCAATATTAATGTTAAGAGTATGAATCATGATAAATCCCCATTCCGAAGAATGACTAATGGAACAAAATTAGCATTTCCAATCTTATACAGATTAACAAAGCTGTTGAACTGAACCAAGCAATTGCAAATCTAGCATAATAAATTAGGTATAAATCACTAAGCTCACATTACTTCCTTAACAATTTTTGTTTTGCTGCTTTTGAATGAAAACCGAGTATAGTAATCTATCCAAAAGCTCCACTTGGAGAGTTTATCCAAAGCGTAGGTTTTGAGACTCATAGATAAAAAAATGACCTTAAAAACATCCGTGTAAACTTTCTCTCTATATAGTATTGCATTCGACCCAAAATTCGACGTCGAGATTTCACCGGAAACATTTGTTTTGAAGCACTCTGAATCGAAAAAATGCATTTTTAGAAAAAGGTCCGTGCGCGTGTGTGTGTCTGTGTGTCTATGCATCCGTCCGTCTGTAAACAGTATACTTCAAAAGAGAAAAGTCGGTCTTTCAAGGATGCGACACGAAGACTTTGAAGAAAATTCCGCCACCATAAACTACCCTTTACATGGATATTTTTTCGAAAATGGCTCTAACAATTTTGATTAAAATACCCTATATTTGAGATAGTTTTATGACAAATTAAGTGTACATTTTGACTTTCGTGACTGTACTCTATATAGTCCTTTTACTCTGGATGACTTTTGCATAAGAGATAGACAGAAACCTACTATACAAAAAATGTAGATCTGGTCAAAACACACAAGTTATGTACAAATGCATTTTTTGTGGAGTGAACCATTTCCAAGATATTCCTTGGTATTGGCGTGAGTTCTGCAATACTTGAACCTTTCTCAAATGGAAGATCGTTATTCACTTTTCTATGTCCAGGTCGTGCAAAGGGAACGGAAATTCAAGACCTTCATATAGCGATGCGCTTTAAAAATGTTTAAAAATATTTAAATATTTATATTTTAAATATTTAAAAACCGAAACACACAATAAATAATAGCTCAGAAGCTGTTAACGCTACGAAAAGGTCCATTTAGTCAAAGTTTACACTTTAACTATATAGACATACTTTATGTAGAATTATTTTGTTTCCTCCGATGATTTACCAGCCATTCAATTTCAAGAGGACTTCAGAGGTCAGCCCCCTGAAATTCTAAGACTTTCATTTAATTTATCACGAGAATATCTTAAGCATAGGGTATGGCGAGTAAAATTTGAGACATTTTTGATAAAATCAAATTTTTAAAAATATTTTCCCAAGCAAATGGTAGTTTGAGGCGGAAGATTTTCCTTGGAACATACTGAATCCAAGCACCACAGTTGGTGTTTTAACCAACATTTCGTTTTTGAATTATACTCTTCACACACTAACGTGTAGATTTTTCTCTAAACGTTCCTCTTTTGGGTTCAGAGTGCCTCAAAGTGTTTATTTCCAATTAAATTTCGAGATAGCTTGTTTGTTTATCATGTCTTTCTTGTTTAATGGAACTCAATACTTTAAAACTGTAGAAACTTGCTATAGTTATGTAGTACAGAAAGTAAAACACTATATTTAGTATAATATAGAAATTGTATGCTTACAATTTTCTCTACTATCATCTGTGGGCCATTTTTGAAGTATTATATCTTCATATCCTTTTACTTTCTCTACTGCGTATAGTGAAGTAGAGGAACTATTGTATTCCACCCAAAAATTCGATGTTGAAATTTCACCTGACATCTGTGTTTTGAGGTCCCCTGAATCTAAACAAGAACTTTTAGAAAAACGTCCGTGTGTATGTCTGTCTGTGTGTGTCTGTCAGTCTGTGGACAGTATAACTCAAAAACGAAAAGTCGGTTAAAGACCAAAGTTGATATTATATTTAATGTCTTTCAAGAATGCGGCACGAACATTTTCAAAAAAATTACTTCACACTAATCTACCCTTTACCTGGACAATTTTTCAAATATTTTGAATTTTCTTGAAAATGGCTCCAACGATTTTGATTAAAATGTCATATGTTTGAGATATTTTTATGGCAAACGAAACGTATATCTTGAATTTTCTGGATATAGCCCCTGTAGTTATATTTACTCTGGACGAATTTTGCATAACTGGTAAACCGTTAGAGATAGACCAAATTTGACTGTACAAAAAATGCAGATCTTGCTAAAACACCCACTTTATGTCTGAATAAATTGTTTATAGAGTGAAGCATTTCGGAGATATACATTTTTATTTGTCTGAGTTTTGGAGAATTTTATACTTCTGAGAAATGGAACATCGTTATTTAATTTTTATATGTTTAGCCTACTGTATTTCCATATTCTCTTTCCACCTACAAGGATCTAAGCAATAAGACCATTTCTGCAAATGCTTATCTTAACTAACACGAAGAAGATATAGGAGTACGAGTTTCTAGGAATGGTTAGTACAAGGGTAGAGAAGGTCATGTGAGTGCAACACATCAGAAATGCTATAAACACGACTTTCTCGAGGATAAAGATTTATTCTAGGCAAATGGAGGTTTGCAGTTTTCAGAGTAAGTCCCATATTGTGGGAAACCGCATGTAAGTGGTTGCATGCTTCCGTAGACTACCCACTATGTCTCTTTGTGCTCGGTTCTGCAAGACGAACACTAACATTTAGGATCTTATATGCATCTAGCCTGAGAGAAAACGTGTTGCATGCCATAAACCCAAAACTTTTATTCAGCAATGAGCCTCCGGTGGTCAAGTGCATAAAGGTGACTATGCAATGAATCAAATAAAAGGACCTGTACTACAACTCAGGAGCGAATGAACGCTGGTAGGTTTACAATGAATTAACTCATCATCCAATTGGCATAAACACGATTCGCCAATGCACGCGATCAGTTCATTACACGTTCTCTTTGTTAAAAGGCGTGCAAAAACAGCAGTCTTAATTGGGAGTGATTGGTTAAACAATGGAGAATTGCACCAAGCACAACACATCTGCTTTAAACTTGGAGGACCAGTTGTTTTCCATTACTTGGGCACTTTCTATTTCGGGTTAAAAAATAATCTGTAGACTTAAAAATCTAATATGTTACATTGAGATGATTTTCTGCAAATATTATTCCATATATTTTGCAAAAGCTTCATCAACACCTCATTGATTATGAAAAACTTTCATAAAAATGTTCTATTTCACTTGTGATTGTAGATAAAGCTGGGATGCACGACGCTGAATCCTTGAATGGTATTCTTTACGTAACCACGGGAGTAAGTTCAGAGGTATGTAGCTATAATGGAAAATTAAAACCATTAACCAGAAACAACTTGTAGAAGGCAAATGCTTCATCAATTTATTTAAAATTAAATGGGTTTTAAGGAGCTAGAAAACTAAAATAATGGCACATCATGGGTAAGCATGGACGGAGAACTCCTGCACAAGTTTGGACTGCGAAGTTAGTACAGAAAGAAGTGGTGATGAAGAATATAGAATTGATGAATTAATTAATAAATTTGTGGAGCAGTAAACAAAACACTGAAAGATAAGTGGAGAAAGGAAACTAAATTGAAATTGTGCAAGATAATGACGGCGCCAGTTTTATTATATGGAAGTAATTCCTGGATCCTAAAGTCGAGAGATAATGAGGTTTATGAGGTTTTTGTGGAGTGTGAAAGGTTGTACAGGAAGAGATCTAATGAGAACTACAGATATGCACAAACAATTAATAATATTTTATTTAAATAGCAAGATTGACCAAAATAAGGATAATAGGAAGGAACACAATACACGAGGATAGAATAGCCATGATTATGTGTAGTTAAAAACCTCAAGAAAGAAAAGAGATGGGAATGATGGAGTGAGAAGGGAGCAGCTTATGAGCCTAGTCTCTGGACTGCAGAAGTGTCTGAAAAAGAATACACATATGTTGTTTGTGTGTGCCTTAACCGAAGCGGCAGACATTTGTAATAATGGGCAGCATTCTATTTTGGCAAATATATTCCAAGGCAAGAGTATGAAATGGTTATTAGTTCGACGGCTAAATAACCATAAAGCTACCAAATCTTGTGTCGCACTCACATGAATTTCTCTACCCTTGTGCTAACCATTCTTACAAATTACCTTATTGCTTATTTCCTTGTAGATGTAATGGGAATATTAGAATACAGCAGTCTTTGAATGATAGTCAAATCTTTTAAAGCTTTGAGATTCCGTTCTCTTTGCACACTTAACATTTAAAAAATGAACAACGATGTTCCATTTCACGAAAAGTTTTAAGCTTTCTGAAACTCACACCATAACAAGGAATATATCCGAAATGGTTCACCCTACCAAACAATTTATTGAGGCATAAATTGTGTATTTTGGCCAGATCTAAATTTTCTGTAGAGTATGATTTGGTCTATCTCTAACGGTTTACCAGTTATGCAAAAGTCGTCCAGAATAAATATGACTACAGGGGCTACATTCAGAAAATTCAAAACATGTATTTTATTTGTCATAAAAATATCTCAAACATATGCTATTTTAATCAAAATCGATAGAACCATTTTCAAGAAAATAAAAATTTTCGAACAATTTTCCATGTAAAGTGTAGTTTAGGGTGGGGCTATTTTGTTCAAAATCTTCTTTTCGCATGTTTGAAAGACATTTAAAACCAACTTTGGTTTTTAACCGACGTTTCGTTCTTGAGTTATATTGTCCGCAGACACACACCACACACACACACACACACACACACACACACACACACACACACACACACACACACACACACACACACTCTCTCTCTCTCTCTCTCTCTCTCTCTCTCTCTCAAACGGAGGACTTTTTCTAAAAATGCCTTTTTTTGATTCAGGGGTCTCAAAGCATATTTCCGGTGAAATATCGACGTAGAATTTTTGGGTGGAATACAATATTCCCCCCACTTACCAGTAGAGAAAGTAAAAGGGTATCCCTTCCACAATTTGCGAATATTGTTATTTCTGCGTGCTTAAAATGGTTAAAATATAAATTTAAGATACCATTTACTTACATTTATACCTTCTCCAACAGTACGATAAATGTATTGTTGCATTGAAAAGAAGGATATAAGACATGGAATATTGAGTAACATGATGTCTGCAGTTGGTGTCTAGTCTTGGTAGTTTGTCTGTAGCAAATCCTTCGTCTCAGCTTGTGAAAATATGACCCAGCCGTGGTGCTGCTGTAATAGATCCGAAAGGCGGCGAACATATTATTACTAAAGTTTCTCCTCGCTACACGTGCTGTCCGGAAACCCGTTATTCTTTTGTTTCCTAACTACATTTCAGCCACCGGCTGTTCGTAGGACAAGGAAGAACTCAAAAGTCCAAAGTTACCCATGCATCACATGCTACCTCGCGGAATTCATTGGCAAAACTTCGGGTTCAAGGTTTTCGCCCTCTAAACCAACATCGCTATCCCACGTACAGAATTTTCAATGATGTTCACTTCACATGAACAGATTTCGGATATAATTCCACTGGGTGTTCCTTCGCTTTTTGTACCTACAGATAACACAACCAGAATACAATGTAAACATTTGGAACATTCGCCATAAGGTGTGGAAATTTTTAGACTCAAGTAACAAAATTGCAGCAAGTTCTGAGTTTCATAGTAACTAATCGCAAATGTGCAAAACCAAATCAAAATCTTCTGTGAATCTTATTAATTACTACATATTGTGAATGTTTAATTTAACATTATTATCACAAATTATATCATCCGATGGTCTGACGTAACCGATAAATTACTGACACTCCCCTCGAGAACTTATCTGGGAAAGTCGGACCGGTGAATGATATTTATCTGGACTATTTTATAAATAAAATACGAATTTAAATATATGTCGCAAAGATTAGACTGGGAAATGTTAAGTTCTAAGAAGAATAACCTAAAATATATTCCTTTCAATTGGTATAGTTCGACCTAGCAATGCAAACTAAGGAAAACGAAACCCAATAATTACATTTACTTCAATTTTCTCTTGCTGTAACACAAAATCGGTTAGTAATCTAAAATAAATCACACTTTATTTTTAACATCAACAAATAGCTTTTTTCGCTAAAAATGTGTAAATTTTTAAACGAGCAATTTTTAGAAACAAAGTTTTCTATGTAATTCAATTAATTTTCGTTGTTAATCGATTTTAATATGAAGTTATAGATACTTAAAAGGATACTCATTTAAAAAATTAAGCATTTAAATATAATAATAATAATAATAATAATAATAATAATAATAATAATAATAATAATAATAATAATAATAATAATAATAATAATAATAATAATAATAATAATAATAATAATAATAATAATAATAATAATAATAATAATAATAATAATAATAATAATAATAATAATAATAATAATAATAATAATAATAATAATAATAATAATAATAATAATAATAATAATAATAATAACGCTCACAGTTCTTTTATGTCAGTAAATCTACTGACATGGAGCTGTCATTTTTAAGCATACTTATAAACCATCGGCCTGGGCTGGATTTGAACCCGCTCCCTTGTGACCAGTAGTCCAGCATCTAACCAACTGAGCTACGCTGACCGGCTATGTTTAACAGTGATAAAAACAGTTTCTTCGTCCACTCATTCAGAAGCATTCCACGCATTATAACCAATACGTCAGGCTTACAATGTCAAGGAAATGAAATTGGTACTCGACAGCGTTTCACATACAACGCAGAAATAGTCTTTTAAAATTTTGATTCCACAAAGTGGGCCTTAACGATTTTAATTTAAACACCAAAATATCTATACAAATCATCCAGAATGAAAAGCACGCTTAACATATTTTCGTGACAAATGAAGCGCATATTCCCTGAGAATTTTCTAAGAAGTTCTTTTCATTCTGGATGATTTGTATAGGTTATGTTAAAACATCAAATACTTTTCCTTCTTGTTTCTTTTCCTTTATTATTTTCGGTGAGCTATTTCCAAGATATTTCTTCTTCTTCGTCTGGATTTTCCAATACGTATACTTTTCTCAAATGGGAGATCGCTATTTTTCTTTTTAGGTCCTGGTTACGCAAAGAGAATGAAACGTCAAAGTTATTACATAGCGACGAGCTCTTAAAAGATTTGACTTGCTGAAGCCCTCTGCATTCCCACCTATACGGAAATGTAAAGTAATTTCTAGAAATGTTTGTCTCGATTAACGTTAAGTGAATATTAGAAAAAAGGTTTTTAAGAATATGATGTACAAGAGTGGGTAGGGAAAGTAATGTGATTGAACGCATTATACTTGTTTTTTAATCTACCCCACTTTGAAAATACTGCAAATAATTTAAACGTCCTTCCTAGTTTAAATATCTTATCACAGCTGTTTTCATGTTATCTGAAAATATATTTGAGAACACTTACAATTTACCGGACAAATGTGAAACAGCTGGGAAATTTTGTATCGTACCATTGTATTGTAGTCGGTTAGAAAAACGACGCGGAGAGCCGAACATCTAGGGTTAAAATTCTGAGCTTGCCACTATAGTGTCCGATTCTAGTTTTCAAATGTGAGTTCTGAATTTTATTTTTTCATTATATTTCTGAGTGACATGAAGTGTTACATATCCTAACATGTTCGGTTACTTTATTGTATCATAAATGATATGTTTTTAAATATATTTTAAGTTTTAAGTTCTAACATAAGGTTAAGGAAGTTATGGGGAAAAACTAAAGATTTTGTAAACTTGCGCAACAGAATCCGCCTTCTCTCACCTCAGACAGAAGAGACCTGGTTGCCTCAACTTTAGTGGTCGTATTGGCCATGTCTGTCAAAAACGTAACCTAATTTGGGACGTCACAAAGAGTGGATGATCGCATTTTCTAGGTCCATGATATACAGGGAGAAAACTCGCCAGAACGTATCTGTTAGAATCTGTCAAGTCTACTTTCACATTAACCTTTACCATATGGATATCGTGCTGCCTCACACGGATCAATTTCCTTGATCGGGAAAACAAAGCGAATGACAAGTATAATAGCCTTTGAGAGGCTTGGGTTCTAACATGGATATTCAGAATTGAGCACAAAACAAGCATCGTGGTTATATTGGTAAAATCCGCAAAGTTAATCTGTTCCTATTGTCATTCTGCTGTCTAGATTAATATTGGCTCCACAAATGTGTATCACTGCAACCGACAAACAGTTCAGCCTGGACTATAAGTATAAATGAAGGTGACAAAGTAAGTATTGGAGATCAGTTATTTTTCCACATTGTGTTGGAAAGGGTAGAGAAAAATTTAATGACATATTCGGGATTTATACCACGGATCTTCGGTTTGGTTGTTGTAACCACCGAGCTACTATGTCAACGTGCCGACACGATATTAAATTGTCCAATTCACCTGCAGTTGTCCCTTTCCAACATTGTTCTGCGTACTTCTATTGTGTGGAAGATTTATTAATCTGCATTGATTAACCTTATAGTTAGTTAAGCTAAATATGTATAATTTAAAGTGGTTTTGGAATATTATCATAGTAGCTCAAAGATTAGAGTAACCGGACGAAGATCAGGAGACCTGTGGTTCAAATCCCATGTATGACATTCAAGCCCTCAGTATCACTCTACCCTTTCCAAAATAGGTACTCCTAGGTTTATATCTGACGGGGGGAGGGCAGTTTGAGAGAAGCTAACCTTTTTCTATATTTTATTTACGAAAATTCAATTTTCAAGTGACTATAGAAACTCTTTGTCCTAATTAAAACATCAGAAAAGGTTCCTGCAGTCAAATTTACTCAGAGAAAATTACAATTTTTAGTATACTCAGACATAGTTCATGTATTTTAGCATTCTTAAGGCTTTGTATTTTATTCGTCTTTGTAATTATTTCTCAAAGGTGGTGGTATTTACAGAATAAGTTTACAAGAACTTAACATAGAAGTCTTTTCGTGCTGTGTTTAAACTTACGGTGAAGGCTGGAACTTATGCCAACATCAGTCTTGTTTTTACTAAATATCCCCATAAACAGCTTAGTTCTTATGACTTCACTAACGTTATTTAGCATAAGTTTGAAACATATGTCGTTGATACTTCCAAGGGTGATATCAAACTAAACTCTACACTACAATATATATAAAAAATTAACTCTGTTGAACGAAGCATTGAAATGTCGGTGACGTTTTCAAAAATCACACTACTAAAATTAGAACTCTGAAAAGACGCTAGAATCTGCCATGTGTAATATGGTCTTTTTTCCGCATACCGAATTACAATTGGAAGTTTTCTATCTCTGATTATTATTTCTTCCATTTCAAAGCAAACACAAAGGCTTTCTGTTTATATATTAAATTTTGGATACATTTATTTCATGTACTTTGCAACTAAGTGTATAATGCCCACACTCCATGAGAGAGCGGGAGTGTGTTGGGGGGGGGGGGGTAAGTAGATTATATCGACCACTCAATGAAATGAGTGAAATTATGCTCAAATGAGCTTGGATCCAACATGTGTCTTCTCGGGATAAGGGAAACCCACAGGAAAAAAGAAACCTGGTACAGATAGGTCATCCTAACCGAGATTTGAACTCGGGACCTTTTTAATGTGAGGCATACACACTACTCTTACACCAAAAAGGCGTTGTCTTTGTGTGTAATAATAGCCAAATCTATTATCATGAAACCCGATACACAAGATGCTTTAGGTTTCATTTACAGAATAAAATGAATGACATTTTGGTTTTAACACATAGACAGGCATTCTAATCGCTCGTGCAATACGTGAATATAAATATACACCTCTTCATCATGTGCTCTTGAAAGGCATCGAAATTATATGTATATCTACTTTTGATAGAGACCTTTGAAATAATTTTGCCATATTTAGAGTGGTTACTATTAAGAAAGGTACAAGTATCATTCCATTCAAAAACAGGCATAAGGAACAGCAGAAAATTTAAACCTTCTACGTTTGCTTGGACACTTATTAACACCCTAGAACAATGTGTTCCACCTGAGTTGCTCGCCAGTGTGTAACGGCGTACTCGCCGCCTTGGGTGAGTAAACCTGCAACACGCCGCACAGCTCTACTCTGGAATAAGTTGCACCAGGGCGCACTGGGTACTGGTGGAGACCTGCGACAGGGAATGAGTGAGGTTGCTATGAACTTTGCCCAGTGCAGTGTTGGCTTCCATTCCCTCTATAGCCAACTCTGCTGCATATTCGCGTGTACTCGTGTTCAAACTCGAGGATTTGGAACACCCTGCACCAGAAGGTACATCGTCACAGGGAGGAAAGAAAGAGGAAGTGCGCATATGATTGAAAAGGGAGAAAATGGAAGAACAGAGTAGGGAGAGTGAAGAAATTGCGAGAGGGAGAGAAGCACAATGGAGCAAACAAAACACTTCACGTTCAGCGCAACAACGAGAGCCAAAAAATCGATCTTTGGAATTTTATTGCAAAAACCATACCTTAGAATATATCTGCAAAGGGAGGGGGAAATACATACTTTGGACGCCATTTTTAACTGGTGCGCCTCTGCCTTGTTTGTTTACGAGGTTATTTGAGCGTAATTATTGACATATACGTATATGGCGTTTAATATTGCTTATTTTAGTTGTGGCAATAGATACTTTCTTTCATTTCTATGAACGGATTACGTGTTTGTGAACGCATTATGTTAGATATATTTTAAAATCACATTGAATTACTCTACTTTGGAACACCGGAAAGAATGGGCAGTACACCAATCTTGCATAGAGGTTAATCAGGAGGCGTGCGAGTACATTTTAAATTAATTTTTCTCGAAAACCCATTTTTACTTTCTCTACTGGTAAGTAGGGGAGGTATTGTGTTCCACCCAAAAGATCGATGTCGAGATTTCACCGGAAATACATGTTTTGAGGTCCCCTGAATCCAAAAAAGGCATTTTTAGAAAAAGGTCCATGTGTGTCTGTGTGTCAGTCTGTCAGTCTATGGACAGCATAACTCAAAAACGAAAAGTCGGTTAAAAACCAAAGTTCGTATTTAAGTTTAATGTCTTTCAAGGATACGACACGAAGATTTTGAAGAAAATAGCCCCACCCTAAACTACCCTTTACATGGAAAATTTTTCGAAAATTTTGATTTTCTTGAAAATGGCTCTAACGATTTTTATTAAAATGTCATATGTTTGAGATATTTGATGACAAATGAAATGTATATCTTGAATTTTCTGGCTGTAGCCCCTGTAATCGTATTTACTCTGGACGACTTTTGCATAACTGGTAAACCGTTAGAGATAGGTCAAATCATACTATACAAAAAATGTAGATCGTGCTAAAATACACAATTTATGTCTCAATAAATTTTCTTGTAGGGTGAACCATTTCGGACATATTCCTATTTATTTGTGTGAGTTTCGGAAAACTGAGAACTTTCGTGAAATGTGTCATCGCTGTTCATTTTTTTATGTTACGTGTGCAAAGAGAACGGAATCTCAAAGCTTTAAAAGATTTGACTATCGCACAAAGCCTATTGTATTCCAATATTCCCCTTGCACCTACAAGGAAATAAGCAATAAGATAATTTGTACAAATGTTTATCTCAACTAACACGAATAAGATATGGGAATATGAGTTTGTAAGAATGGTTAGTACAAGAGTAGAGAAAGTCATGTGAGTGCAACACATCAGATTTTTTTGTTATATTTTCATTTTCACAATCTTCTCCTACAAAAGTCTAGCTATAGATCTAAAACTTGTTTAGAAAATAGTTCAGAATATGGGTACTAAAATGCCCGATTGGAATTTTGATATTGGTTGCAATTAAAAAAAATTATAAGATATAGGAAAATTCCATCCTTAAATTGTTAATTTTAGAAAGTCAACTTTGTAATTCAACATCTGTTGCAGGAGAAAACTTTATTACAACCAATAAAATTGAGATAAACTAATATAAATGAATTAATATATCAAGAATGTGATCAGGTATTGGAATGAAATTTGTTACACACATTTCTGTGGTTGTTGGAAATTTCTGTGCTAAAATTAAGCCTGTACTTTTAATACTTTAGAAAATCACCTCGTTTACTTCGGTGTACCCTGAAATCAAGGATATTCAGGGAAGAATAATTACTCTACTAGCAGTGCTATAGGTGTGTTTTTCGCAATGTGGTAACATCCTCGTTTAACCTACATATAAATACATATAAACTTAACAGGCTCTATGCCAGGAACACAAGTGTTCCACACATAAGGGAATGCAGGTCCCATAAATGACACACAGGCCATGCTCAAGTATAAGTGAGATGAAAGCGTTGCGGATGAAGGATGATGGTCCCTTTCCAAAATGTGAGATATTTATCAAGCTTATTCTTTTCCAAGTAAGAGGCACTAAACAAAACCATTAAGAGGGCCTATGAATTTTATAAATTGTCCTTCACAGCAAACGCAGTCATTTAAAATAACAGTCTTTGTCATTTTTCTTGCCCCGTCTGTTTTATGGCCTTATGACTTTTTGCGTCCATCGAGTAAGCCACTAGTTTATCCGCCTATCAGGCAAAACTCATTTTCTCGTAACATATGCTATAAAAACCTCACGAAATGGCTGTTAAAAGCTGTGTTGGTAGTTACATGTACGTGTGGAGTCATTGGTTCACAGAAAATATCTAGAAAAATATCTCTCTGGAGGAAAAGAGCATTTATATAAAATAATAGGACTAGAAATTGGCATTAAATAATGCTTCTGTAACAGAACGGCAAAAATCCAGTTCAGTTACCTTGGTATCACTTTATAATCATCTAAATGTTTACCACAATTGCACAGTTTTCTTCTTGTTTTTTAACACAGTCTGCATTCTTTCGGACTATCACAACTCACAATAAACGTCGGTCTGAGTGGCTCAGTTGGTTAGATGCTGGCCTATTGATCCCAAGGTCGGGGGTCCAAATCCTTTCTCATCTTCTCCTGTCTTTGATACCCTAATTACAACGATAAGATTACTCGCGACGCTCTTACGAAGTAAGAAGGTACCAACTGACGACTCAAACGCACAGCTGACATACTGACCAACTCCAGCCCTTAGTCAACTCTAAAACTCACTCCTCTGGCCTCCCTATACACTGGGGATAACGTCACACGGACCTTCTGAGATTGCACACACATACACCGGAAATTACTCACCTCTGCTGCCACCGCCACCTTCACCACCACGGATCATTTGAGTACCATTTAGTAACTTCATTCATTCATCGTTCGATATATCAGGAGGCGGACGTTAATAGCACCGCCAGTGTACCTTCACCACCACCATAAGAAAATATGCAATAACACAATTTCTCAAATTTCTTCTCATAGAAGAATAAATATTTGTATGAATTGCTTGTGCAAGAGTGAAAAGGTAATGCAACATCAGTTTTCCACGAACGACGGTTGTTCTTATTCGAGGTAAAGCTTCAATGCACATTTTGTTATCGGGGAACAATGGGCTAATGTGTATATATATTCCCGAGGTACGTGTGTGCTGTGGTTAATTATCCATTAACAAGAGTAACTAGGGAAAATCTGTGTACAGAAATTCCATGCGATCTTGTGTAGATGTATTTATTGTTGCTGTTGTATATTACGGCCTAGCAGGTAATAACCACCTGTGGAGTTAGATATTGAAGCCAGATATCCTGTGTTCGGGTTTTCTTTAATACACCCACCTTTTGTGAATAAGCCCTTTGAAATGAGAATCAAAAGAGCTAAGAAAATATTTTAAAATCAGTGCTGATGTAGCGTTGCTGCCAGAGCTATGGAAGAACCTAAAATTGATCCTTGATATCGGTATCCACAAAAATGCAATAAAAATGCGTGTTCTAACATAGGTTGCATTTTTGTGTGCAATGTTTTGTCTATCTCCCACGGTTTAAGAGATATGCAAAAGTTAGATTGCAGAAGTCTTCTGAGGACATTCTAAGATAATTGAATACATACTACCATTTGTTATGAAAACATATAAACAAATGACGCTACTAAAAGTAGATATTTGTGATAAAATCAGCATTTTCAAAAATAAATGTTCTTCTTAAAGTGTAGTGGTGGTGTTAATGATTATGATGATGGTGAATAAAATAGTATTTCACCACTTTTTAAAGGCTCTCCGCTTTTATGTTTCTATACACTACTCTGATGAATTGAGCACTCCGACATACTGACTTCACGGGCAATACTATTAGGACGTCAGAACATTGCTTCACTGTGCTGCACCGCGCAATTGGAGAAGTACCGAATAACATGTAATAATAAATAAAAGTAAAATATAATTATATACTCAAATTTAAATGTTTTGTGAGTTGAATTACAGCATTTATTCACCTCTTTCATTACCTGAATGTATCAAATAAGCATAACATACGCAATGTACAATTTTCAGTTGTGCTTCAGTATTTAACCGCCTTTAAAAATTAGGTTGTGGCGTATTGTTGACATCCATTGTCATCGGGTATACATACACAGTAGATAAAGTAAGAATTATACAAAATAAACACGGTTTCAGGGGCTATTCACAGAGGTTTCAACGTGTATTCCATTGGTCACGCAAAAACCTTAAATCTGTGTTATTTTAAACAAAACCTGTGAGTCATTTCAAAAAGAAAATATCGAATATATTGTGACACGCGGTCATTCAACAACATGCGGACGAGAGAGGGCCAGGTGACGTTGGATACAGCGAGCGACTGTGTGTGACTGACCGTAAGCAATGATGCCAGCAAACATAAAGGAGGTCCAACGTTACAGGGCAACTAACGACTGTGTGTATGTGATCCAAAAGCGATAACACCAGCAAGGTCTAGAAGCTTCTCTGCTGGGTCATTGCACACGTGCGCATGGAAAGAACTAGAAAGAGGTCACGTATCGCCGGCTCCAGTATAAATAGGATAAACAGTGAGTAGTTCAGCCAGTTTGAGTAGTTTTAGTTAGTGGTAGAGTTGAGTAGTTAGTTACGGGTGGGAATCGAGTAGACTGTCAGCGAGTGTGTCGTCGAGTGATTGTGTTGTAATAGTAAAGATATAACAGACAGTTGAAGTATAGAAAGACATTGAAAGACTGAGAAGGATTATCAGAAGAATAAAAGTGAATTGTAATAGAGAACTGTGTTAGCAAGGAGGGGATTGTGCATTTCTGGTAAAATTAGATGCCACTAAAGAGATAGAAAACTCGAATATGTTACAATATTTTGATGTAAGTGCTAGTTTGGAGTGGGGAATTTTGTTGAAACCCGCAGCGCGGTTTTGTTGCCTAGAACCTTAGGTAGCTAGTGTTTCATATGTCATTTCAGCTCTATTGTCAAGGGACATAATTACTGTTCGGCAAAGCAGTCTCTCTAATTATGTCCCTTGATAATGGCTGGTGCAGCAGAAGCCGAAGAGTTGCCGGTTTTATTTATTAATATTTTAAAGAAGGCCATTAATGTACTTGGTGTTAAATGCTAGAGCTTCTTCAGTCAGACCAGTCAGAAATTCATGCACCACTTTCTGTATGCAGGAGTTTGTCTATTAGCTAATTAACTTTGTTATCTGAATTTATTTTCCATCTCTACTGCTTTCTGGGCACTTTCTTCTTCATACATAGATCCCCGAAGAGCCTTTTTACATTCTCTACTGTGTATTTACATTAAATATAGGAAATATTGTATTCCGTTCGATAATTTGTAACCTAGATTTCACAGGGAACACACCTTCGAGAATCCCTGAATAAACAATACACATTTTTAGAAAAATATATTTGTCCCTATGTGTGCGTGCACTTGTCCGTAATCAGCATAACTGAAAAACGAAAAGTCGATGCAATACTAAACTTGACACACATTTATGCGAAATGTGTCTTTTTTGTGGAGTTAAACATTTCCCACATATTCTTTGTTGCTGATTTTAATTTTCAAATAATCTTGCTGTTCTCAAATCTTTACTTTCTCTGTCACAAACATTCCACTTAACAATTCGGCGCCAATATTTTACTGTAAGTATAATGTTTTGAGATCCACAAAATCAAGAAAGTATTTTTAGAAAAACGTTCCCGTAAGTGCAAGTCTGTGACAGCATAGCTCAAAAACAAAAATGTGGTTAGACACCAAGCCTCCACTTGATGGAGCATTTTCTAAAGTTACTCCAACCATTGTGATTAAAATACCATATTTTTTATATTTTTTCATAACAAATGAAAAGTATCCCGGCCGATCAAAAATTAACGCACAATGTTATTTTTGTTTCTGCCCCGGTATTGGAGTTTGAATATTGACAGTTCTCAGTATAGTTTGAAGTTTTCCCTATACAGGGTGTTTGTAGGTGCAGGTTTAGAAAGACAAGCGTGAGTTACGCAACAAAGATGATGCACATGTTACTGTCGTCCACGTGAAGGGCTCCGAGATGCAGTTCGATTTTTATGGGCCAAAAGGCATAAACCGAGTGAATTCACAGGGACATGTGTGACGTGCACGGGGAGGACTGTCTCCAGTAGCAATGTCTCCTGGAGGTGTGGACTTTTCTAGTATCGTGTGAACTATAGTGATTCGTTACGCTCCGGGCTGCTTCTGTAGTATGTAAAAAATAAACAAATTTGGCTGGGAGGTGCTCCAGGATCCAGCATGTAAAATTCTATTAAACCAGCAATACGTAGATAGCTAGCTATCTTCCAATCAAACATACTTCTACGAACAGGACATATTGAAACTGGTACCACGACGGGGAAAATGCGTTGAGAAAGTTGGTTATTAGCTTAAAAATCTAATGTGTTGCACTCACGTGACTTTCTCTACTCATGTACTAACAATTCATACAAACTCTTATTCCTATATCTTCTTCATGTTAGTCCAGATAAACCTTTGCACAAATTATCTTATTGCTTATTCCCAAGGGGAATATGGGAATGCAGTATACTTAGAGCTTCCAAATTTGCACGGCTAACATATAAAAAGGCGAATAATGATGTTCCATTTGACGAAAGTTTGTTTTCCAAAACTCAGACAAATAACAAGGAGTACCTCCGAAATGGTTTACTTCACAAAAATGTAATTTAACATAAATTGTGTGTTTTAGCAAGATCAATATCTTTGTATAGTAAGATTTGGTCTATTTCTTACGGTTTACCAGTTATGTAAAGGTCATCCAGAGTAAACAGGAGTACAGGGGCTATAGACAGAAAATTCAAAATACACATTTCAATTATCATAAAAATTTATTAAACATAATCAAAATCGTTAGAGCCCTTTTCGAGAACATCAAAATTTTCGAAACACTTTTCACATAAAGGGTGGTTTAGGTAGGAACAATTTTCTTCAAAATATTCGCGTCACATCCTCGAAAGCTGTTTAGCTTAAATAACAACTTTGGTTTTTAAGCCACTTTTCGTTTTGAGTTATGCTGTCCAAAAGGGTGACACACACGGTGAAGTCTTGACATTGAATTTCTAGGTGGAATAGAATACTTCCTCTATTTACTATATGTAGTAGAAAAGGTAAAATGTAGATAAAAAATGCAAATTCATTTCTGATTCTTTTGGATTTTATTTTCTCTACAGGTAAGTGGAAGGAAGTATTGTATTCCACCCAAAAATCCGATAAATGTTGATATTTCACCGGAAATATATGTTTTGAGACCCCTTGAATCCAAGAAAAGCATTTTTAGAAAAAGGTCCGCGTATGTGTGTGTGTGTGTGTGTGTGTGTGTGTGTGTGTGTGTGTGTGTGTGTGTGTGTGTGTGTGTGTGTGTCAGCCTGTGTGTCAGTCTGTGGACAGCATCACTCAAAAATGAAAAGTCGGTTAAAAACCTATAACTTTAATGTATTTCAAGGATGGGCCACGAAGATTTTGAAGAAAAAATCCTCACCCTAAACTACCCTTTACAGGAAAATTTTTCGAAAATGTTTTTTTCTTGAAAATGGCTCTAAGGATTTTAATTAAAATGTCATATGTTTAAGATATTTTTATGACAAATGAAATGCATATTTTGAATTTTCTGGCTTAGCCTATGTAGTCCTGTTTACTCTGGATGACTTTCGAATAACTCGTAAACCATAAGAGATACAAAAAATGTATATCTCACTAAAACATACAATTTATGTGCCCATAAATGTTTTGGTAGAGTGAACCATTTAGGAGATATTCTTTGTTATTTGTGTCAGTTTCGGAAAACTTAAAACGTTCGTGAAATGGATCATCATTGTTCATTTTTATATGTTAAGTGTGCAAAGAGAACGGGATCTCAAAGCTTTAAAAGATGTGACTATCACACAAAGCCTACAGTATTCTAATATTCCCCTTGCACCTACAAGGAAATAAGCAATAAGATAATTTGTACAAATGCTTATCTCAACTAACACGAAGAAGATATAGGAATAAGAGTTTGTAAGAATGGTTAGTACAAGAGTAGAGAAAGTCATGTGAGTGCAACACATTGGAATTTTTTATTGATTATTAAACTTATTTTGCAGAAATGATTGCGTGTTACTTTTCGATCCACCCTCGTACATATATCTCGAATTTTCTGGGAATACCCTCTGAAGTTCTTTTCATTTTGGATGACTTCGGCATAACTTGTAAACCGCAAGAATGAAATTAGATCACCTTAAAGTACACAATTTATGTAATATGTCTTCCTTTTCGTTGATTTTCCTATTATTTTTATATATAAAATTATATAAATTTAAACTTAAAACAGTTTCCAAGTTATTCCTTGTAATTAATTTGAATTTTCAAATACCAAAGCTTTTCTCAAAGGGAGGTCTTTATTCGTCATTTTAGTTCCCTTTAGCAACAAGGACAGTATTTTAAGGCCATCACAATGCTTGAAGGATTCAATTATTACCAACTGAGTCCTATTGAATTTTGTAATCCCATTTTATCTACAAGAATACATTTAATAAAACCAATTCCAGAGCAAGTGGAGAATATCATTAGATTGTAATGCATGAGATTTTCTTTGATCTTCCCACCAGAAACTTATGGTAATAACGAAAATTCTGTATTTCACACACAATATGTGATATAGCTTCCACAATGCGTAAGGTATTAAAATAGAAGCAATTTCACTATATCTAACCATCTGTCTGTTTCTATTTGCCATCGATAATACTACATGGCACAAACATCAGTTCAAACTTCTGTTATTGCATTAAACTTCTGTTTCCACTGGGAGTTACATAGGCAGTGTGTCTGACACGTGTTTCGTGTTATATAAAAGTTGCACTTTTTGCAGTTTACCGATAAAACTTTCAGCCGAAATTACCCATAACACGATCATAAACCCAACTGGTGAAAACGGTGGAACTCATGTGTATTATACGCGCGCACTCAGGGTGTTTCACACGCCCTCAGTGCTTTCATTTTGGTTACATAGTCAAATGAATGGTGATCAATTAGTGTACTACGTGCGTATGGATGTATGGGTGTATGTAAAGGACATATGAAAGTGGAGCTATAGCATGCGCAAGTTTGACGTTTAGATTCACTAATGGACATGCATGATACTTGGTCTTGCAATTGTGGTGTAATAAGCGTGCTTTGTGATTGAATAAGCTATAGGGTGAGTCTTTCTTGTGGAGTGCGTCTTGAGAGGTGATTCCACCGTGGTGGGTCCTGTCGACAAGAACCATAACAGGACTGGGTCCTTCACTTAGATGGCAATGAATTGTTGTAGACCAGGACGAGAAGCGGACCAAGTACACTTCCTTGAGGGACCCCTGCAAGAATAGCTCGAGAGGCTAATGGAACTTCATCTTTGCAGACAATGAATGTTCTTTTCGGAGGTAGGAGTGAATGAGATGGGTAATGTGAGGAGGGATTAGAATTGGATTAGACGGTACAGAAGCCCCTCTTGCCAACGAGTCAAAGGCACGTGTGATGTCCATAAATAGTTCGACAATAAAGAACCTATTGTTGAATCCTGTGATGATGTCATCGACTAGTCGGAGTAGTTGATGGACGGTGGAGTGACGTCGACGAAAGCCAAACTGCTTCGGTCGAAGTGTTTGTAGAGTATCCAGAGTGTGTTGGAGTCTCACTTGCACAACCTTCTCAAAATTTTTGCTCAGGCTTGGAAGCAGGCTAATTGGCCGGTTTCCTTCAGTGGAAGAAACGTTCTTCCCTAGCTTCGGTAAGGTGATTATTTTAGCATGCTTGCATGCTTTTGGGAAGTACATCAGACGCAGTAGGGTATTGAAAAGGTGCACGAGCTCCAACTAATACACTGAGTGGCTAAGCTTTGTACAGTCAATCACTCACTCACTCACTCACTCACTCACTCCAGATATTCAATCAATAGTTTATGTTTTATTTACCTAATACATATTTACAGTACAGAAAGTATTATAGGTATTAAAAAAATCGTACATATATCTCAGGGAAAATACTTGTTTTGAGTCTCCCTGAATCCAAGCAGGTATTTTAAAGAAAAAGTCCCTCTATGCACGTGTGTTTGTGTGTCAGTATGAACATCTGTCTCTGTGCTTATGAAAAGTATACTGTGCCTAGTGTTTCTATGTCTGGTTTCTATGTTTGATTTCACTATCACTTTGAGTCAACTTGGGATGTTATTTGTAGGTTGGCGCTGTCTTTATTTTGTAGTCGACTTCCTATTATTCCCCATGTTCCTCTGCTGGACCATTGTTGACCTGCTTATGTTGCATAACTATTTCGTAAATAACCGTATGAAAGATAACTATAATGGCAAGTAAGACCCTGGTA
Source organism: Tenodera sinensis (assembly GCA_030765045.1). Classification (NCBI taxonomy): domain Eukaryota; kingdom Metazoa; phylum Arthropoda; class Insecta; order Mantodea; family Mantidae; genus Tenodera; species Tenodera sinensis. Next base: position 8,306,851 of record CM060971.1, read on the forward strand.
TGCGAATCGCAGTGCTCGTTTCATAAACATACTCGCCTCTTAATTATTACAATTATAGTCCCGTTGTATAATATGCGAATATTACGTAACCCCAGCATTAAAATGGCTTATTAAGACGGCATCAATCCTGCAAAATTACCTTCTTTCTGGCCTCAGTATCAGAAAGTGAATGATGCAATAATCATGGCAACAGGGCAGCAAATTACACCACCACCACATCATTTTCTCCAATAGGTGTCTGTAGGAAAACCTGAAATAGTCACTCTCGTAAGCTAATGCATGTTTTCGTTTCACCATCCTCGAAGCTTATTTTATTTTAAGTAACCTTTTTCTGGGATTAATACTATCACCACTCTTAGCTCAAAATGTCAGGCGGAATACGATCCATATTTTCAATAGTTTTATCATTACCTTCCATTTTCCTCTATAAATGTTGAAACAAATGAAACATCTGCTTAGCAGCCGTTATTACCTAGTACAACTTTGATCTCTGATACGTATAGTTTTATATTTAGCACCTTCGGTTGTTATTTTTATGCATTATAATGTTCGTTTTTAATGTTCAAATTATACACTAGTTACATAGATAACTATTATGCGTAAATAAAGGTCTCATTATTTGTTAGGCTCTGTCTGGTCTTCATCTAATTTTTGGAACAAATAAAGATTATTTGTTTTAATGTGTTAAAAAGAAAGCATAGTTGATGCTATTGTTTCGTGGAAATGACAAACGTTGCAAGTAACTAGGCTGCAAAAAGGCATGTGAAGATAGGTTTGTAAGGACTTAAGGGCTTTATTGGGTTAATTCCTCACAGACAGTTATCTTTTACAGTCCTTATATACATAATTCCACGATGTATACAGGAGAGAGTATAAATCAACTGGTCGTTTCACTAAGACATGATACGGTACATCACACCAAAGAGTACAGGAGAGATTACCTATGATAATATCTAGAAACACACCACACTGTTAGATATATCCACATTTATTGCATATAAAATGCACGGCACATAAATCTTTGCCAACCACACAGGGAGAGATAAAAGTGCAGCCTAATTCGCACGGAACATCTCTTGCAATCACAGGCGCCATTTACCAGCCGGAAACAGTTGTACTAGCATCTCATGAATTTGGAATATAATTTATCTTTCATCTAATTCACCTTCCAACACTTTCTTGCATCGTTTAACCCAAGGTGCAGAATTGCGAATTATAGCCAGGAAACTTATCAGTTCACATTCCATAGTCCAGTCTCTGACTGTGGCGTCAATTAGTGGACAACAGTCGGTATACCCTTAGCATGACAGAAATATCTGATGTGTTGCACTCACATGACTTTCTCTACTCTTGTACTAACCATTCTTACAAACTCTTGTTCCTATATCTTCTGCTTGTTAGTTAAGATAAACTTTTGCACAAATAAATCTTATTGCTTACTTCCTTGTAGGTGCAAATGGAATATTGGAGTACAGTAGGCTTAGTGCGATAGTCAAATCTTTTAAAGCCTTGAGATTCCGTTCTCTTTGCATAGTTAACATATAAAAAAATGAACAACGATGTTCCATTTTACGAAAGCTTTAAGTTTTCCGACACTCACACACCTAACAAGGAATATCTCCGAAATGGTTCACTCTACAAGAAAATTTATTCCTACATAAATTGTGTGTTTTAGCAAGATCTACATTTTTATATACTATGATTTGGTCTATCTCTAACGGTTTACCAGTTATGCAAAGGTCGTCCAGACTAAATACGGCTACGAGGGCTATAGCCAGAAAATTCAAGATATCTATCCTTCATTTGTCATAAAAATATCTGAAACATATGAGATTTTAGTGTAAATTGTTAGAGCCATTTTCAAGAAAATCAAAATGTTCGAAAAAATTTCCATGTAAAGGGTAGTTTAGAGTGGGGCTATTTTCTTCAAAATCTTCGTGTTGCATCCTTGAAAGACATTTAACTTAAATACCAACTTTGGTGTTTAACCTAATTTTGGTTTTTGAGTTATGGTGTCTATAGGCTGACAGACTGAGAAACACACACGTGGAGCTTTTTATAAAAATGCTTTTTTTTTTTTGGATTCAGGGGGCCTCAAAAGATATATTTAGGGTGAGATCTTGACATCGAATTTTTGAGTGGAATGCAAAGTAAAAAGGGAATACAACAGCTTTAAGCGACAGTCACAGTTAAACAGATTATATTTTTACGAACTACGGGCCTGCTTTGCGCAAATCAAAACAAAAATGAACATGTCTCATAATCATGTGTTTTCCCTCAACAATGAAAGTTTACGTTCACAACTCGTCAACTTTAAACTTCATAGCAATCTCTGGAAACGTCCTCTTGATTCCAACACACTGCACTAGTCATATCATGGAGTGTCGCAACCTTTCCCTACGGGAGTTTCTGAATGGTTTCGCAGGCTTCCATTACACGTCGATGGTAGAGTTGGTTCATCCGGGATGTTTGCTGCATAAACCAATGTTTTAACATGCCCCCGCAGATAAAAAGTCAAAGAATTGAGGTCGGATGAACGTGCAGGCCAAGGAAATAGTCTACCTCTACCTATCCATCTCTCATGTTAGATACCAGTTAATACATCTCGAACAATGAGACTAAATGTATTGGCGCCCCATCATGTATAAACCACGTGTTTTGTTGCAGGGGCATATCTTCGGGTGAGAAGGCCTGGAAGGGTGTTCTGGATAAAGTCATCATTTGTAAGACGGATCTACCAGAATGTCACCTACAATTCCAGCCCGCACATTAAACATAAACTGTTCCCGATATCCAGTCTGAACTACAGCATGGGGATTAAGAGCTGTCCATAGGTGTTCTTGGTGGAAATTTGAAATTTTCATTTCTTCCAAACGTTGCTTCGTCTGAGAACAAATCTGAATTAACTTTTGTGCTATAAACCAAAAGTTCTCCCGTGGTAGGTAATTGGTAGATGATGGGTTCTGCACACGCTCAAGATGATACGGATACAGGAGCTGCTCGTGAAGTACTCTCCAAGCTGTATTTAGGATGCACCAGAATCCTCAGCCAACTGTCTTGTACTGATACCTGGATCGTCTTCAACACACTACAATATGTTCTTCTTAACCAGGCCATGGTCTTCAATCACAAGCCAGTGGTGAAATGATTCCTGAGTCGAAACGTGGCGATAAACAGCAGCATAGTTTGGATGACGACAAAACAAAGAATTATGGGACATATGTTGGTATGAACCTTTCTTTATATTAATGTAGGGAACTCATTCCCGAAGTTTGTAACGGTATTTTTAATCATCCTGTGTTTGCTTGACTAGGAGGATTTCCCATTTGGGAGAATAAAATGTGTTGCAAATTAAAATCAATAACATGGAAATAGTTAACACCGTAAAATATTACATAACATAAATTCAATGCTTTAAGAAATCTACACATTTTATTACGAGTCTAACTTGCACGGTTTAGGAGTTATACAACTGTATTTGAGAATGAAAAGGACCCCAGAAGCCATTTCCGTGATGTTCAAGGTATAATTTGTCATTAAATATCTTACACATATGATAATTTAATTAAAATCATAGGAGCCAGTTTTTGAGACTATTAACATTTGTTAAAACAATTTCTATGTAGAGAGTAGTTTGGGATGTGGGTTGCACACTTGGAAGATGTTAAACTTCAATTTTTCGTTTTTCAGTTATGCTGTTCACACAAGCATACAACAATAAGGAGATAAACAAGCAGACATTTTTCTGAAAATACGCATTTTTTCATTCTCAGGGAATCTCAAAACATGTATTTTTGGTGAAATCTCTGTATGAAATGTTTGTAATGGAATACAATAGTTCCCCTATCTACTGCAAGTATGCAGTAGAGAAAGTGAAATTAATACGGTTGAGCCACATAATTTTTTCTGCCCGTTACAATTACAACCGAAGTGCGCCTACATTGCTCGAATGGGCAACCCAAATGACATCAGCAAGTTGAACTATCGCAACTGTTTTATTTACTGTTTACGCATAACCACTTGCTTGTGTTTCAGTTATTTTATTTAAAATGTTCTGCTATTGAGAAAAACGCAAGTATATTTGGTGTAATTACATTTATCCAAGGTATTGCTTATGGTATAACACACTTGTTGCTTATGTAAAATACTTCGAACTTAAATATAAAGTTTGCTATTTATTGCTTAATTATGTCGTTTGATTTAACTGAAAACCACAAAACGATACTAACAGTAAAGGGTCTAAATATCTAGTGCTTGGATCGAATACCATTCTTCCCCTGTCCTTAATATGTAGACACTTTAATTTGGAATGTAAGAGTCACTTTTCAAATGATGGTTGTTCTGAATTCGGATCAATTGCAGTAAGGTATTATGCCATATTTACTGCCTTATTTATCGCTCATTATATCGATTGTTTTCTATTTTTTAGTTTTGCCTAGACGTGTTTTAGCTCTTTGCTTCATTAATTCGCTATTAATTGAAATTAAAGTACCTGATTGGACGTAAACTGTTTTATAATGCGTTGCATAGCTTATATAAAGTCAGAGTGCAGACATTTTGATAATGTGTACCTTAATATGTATCCACTTTGTTGTGAAACTTCTTTTATCTTCAAAATATTTTTCACACAGTCCAATTATGTAAATTGCTGATCTAATGCGCAGGACTTTGGTGCATCAATTTTTACCGTGCCAGCCAATATAAATTATGTATCTTCCAAGATGGTCACCGTATGGGTTTTTGTATATAGCGAAAACTGTAAATATGAACAAAGTCAACTGTAAATCAATGTAAATATAGCCTGTAAGCCGGGCCCAATGTACCGGCACCAGGCCAATACTTTTAAAATAAATAACTAACTAACTGATACAGCTTTCCTTAATTCTAGCAGGTGTTCTCCATTTAAAATCTTGTCACTCATAAAAGCAAACTTATGCAGATATTTCGCCAAACAGTCAGGTTCAGTGGCTAATCTGAAGTGAACAACTGCATCTTTCCTTGGGAATTTTTTTTATTTTTTGTACTATTTCTTTTATGTTAGAATAATTTTTATTGGAAATTTCCTTTGGTTGGTATTTTTATTCTATACTAATTTTGACATGTTTTAGTTTCACATTTAATCCAGGTGACTTTATAGCTTTTGAGTGTAACACTGCACCCTTTTTGGCTAGAAAGTCTGCGGTGCCGATACCAATCACTCCCGCGTGTAATGGTATCCACTGTAATATTATCTGCTGAATTTTTTTGGGTAGTCTACAATAAGATCTTTCGGCCTTAGTATTATACGATTCATATGTACTGTCATATCCTTCAACTGCTTAAATGGCAGAAATTGAATCTGCGAGAACAACTCCTTTATTAAGACAGTTCAATCATATAGTGTACTACCCAATTTTCAGATGATTATAACCGCGCCATAAAATTAACATCTCTTAGATTCGCCATTCGGCTTGCTTCAAGTCTCATTGTGTAACACACTGGCCTAAATAAAGTGAGGTAACTGGCCTAGCAGAAAGTATTTAAAATCAATTCCGATACAGCATTCGTTATCGCGTTACAACATTCAGTCCGCCCACCTGAAGTCATACTACTCTTAGTAAGTAAAATTATAAGTTAGGAAATGAAGCAATTATTTATGTAGTATTGTTCATTGCCTGTCCCCAATTAGCAGTACAAATATATGTCCTTATTCCCATAAGAGCCTTTATATTAAATGAGTATTCGAGCTCTCTCAAGATAAATTTTAGAGCTCTAACATCATGCATAAAAAGAGTAAAAAAGGGAAAAATTGTACCACTTCTGGTTGAAAGATATCCGAAATGTGGACATAATTGGCAGATCGTAAATTCTCTGAGTGCCTTTCCGCAGTCGACGTTCAGAGTTCGGGTAAAGGACAAATAAGGCTCTTTATTTTCAGTGCCTTTAGAGAAGGACGGCATTTATCTCTCTTTTTATGCTTGTTTGTTGTCCGGAAGAGCATGTCTGATGCCTATTTTGGTTCCAAGCAGTACATGCGTTATCTGATCCCGAACAAAACATATCGAAGGAAAAAAGGGGCAGGCTGCAAAAGGAAACGGAGGGAGGGACTAAATCATGGATAAATGTGAACAGGGATGGGATAGCGGTGATGCCATCTCTGAATGCCAAGTAAGGAAGGCATAACGTATGGATCGGACCCGGAGGAGCCTGCGAAATGATTCATGCCATTTGTTTCTTCCGCCCTTCCGAGACCTTTGTGTGCGTTTTTGACCTCGCCAGGCTACAGGTGAGATGATACTTTATGTGCATTTAGGGCAACAACAGTGGCGTAAATCTTCCGCACTCCTTATTCCTGCAGCCAACCTTACGTAAATACATTTGCAAGCCTTACGGGACAACCTTATTGTAGTTAAAAAAATAATCCAAATTGTTACATACAAGAAAAGTACCCAGGAAAGCATTGAGAATTCGCCAATTGCAACCACTATTAAAACGCATATTTTATATGTAGGGCACATTTATGATGGATGAGAGGGTAAAATAATAATGATAATAATTACGATAATAATGACGACGACCACCACCACCACCGCCACCACCACCACCGCCACCGCCACCGCCACCGCCACCGCCACCGCCACCGCCACCGCCACCGCCACCGCCACCGCCACCGCCACCGCCACCGCCACCGCCACCGCCACCGCCACCGCCACCGCCACCGCCACCGCCACCGCCACCGCCACCGCCACCGCCACCGCCACCGCCACCGCCACCGCCACCGCCACCGCCACCGCCACCGCCACCGCCACCGCCACCGCCACCGCCACCGCCACCGCCACCGCCACCGCCACCGCCACCGCCACCGCCACCGCCACCGCCACCGCCACCGCCACCGCCACCGCCACCGCCACCGCCACCGCCACCGCCACCGCCACCGCCACCGCCGCCGCCGCCGCCGCCGCCGCCGCCGCCACCACCGCCACCGCCACCACCACCACCACCACCACCACCACCATCACCACCACCACCACCACCATCACCACTCCTGCTCCTACTCCTACTCCTATTATTATTATTATTATTATTATTATTATTATTATTATTATTATTATTATTATTATTATTATTATTATTATTATTATTATTATTATTATTATTATTATTATTATTATTTGACAAGCCTATGATGTTGCCTACAAAATACATGTTATTATAACAAATTGCCTTCATCCTCTTCTTTATGATCAGTTTCTGAATTTAAAGATTTCATTTTCAGTTTATTTTCAGAAATGGAATCATCTGATTCATACATATTGTTATACACGGTTAAGGCGTCATCATTACAAGGTAGATGACAATTAGTAACATACTACTTGCAATGGCAAAACAATATTGCACAACAAATGAGGAAAAGACATATGTAATGAGAATAGGTCCACAGAGTTTGGTTGACGTCTCACTTGATTGCTGATTAATCATCCTTGGAACTAAAGAAATAAAAAGAAAATGTGGTCGCTCCCCGAACAGTTAAGTAAGGTGTACTTGGCAAGGTCATGAAGTGTATCGGAAAGAGTGTGAATCTGCCCAGCTGTTTCCGTGAGCTTATCGCACAAACACGGCGAGACGGTGTACGTACATTCTGTTGAGATGCAACGTTAACTTCTCATATATCGGCGAGCGCGAGAGATCATCTATTTGGCTCATCTATTAAACAAGATAAGAAGCAACCGCAGCGCTCGACTGTCAAGATGATTACGCCTGGTCACTTTGCCAAGTAGTAATATTAGATGTCCTAGTCAGGCGATAGGTTCAAAAACTAGAACAGTTAAATAAACGTAGGGGTATTTCAGGTCTTTGGCGACCAATGAAGGGTTAGTGTTACTTTTACAAGTTAACACCGGAATATTACGATACATTCATATTAAATTGTACATTATCTTACTTGACAATTACTATTGCATGTTACTTTTTTACGAGCCATTGAGTCTCTACTTTGTTCATGTGATAGCGTATTAACAACACAATTACTAGGGACTACTATTAATTACTGTTTCAGATAGTAAAATATGTACCCATTTTCACACAAACCAAAATCACCATGAAGAAGATACAAAGGAGAGAAGATATTTGTTGTTCTTTCTGAACTTTTGGCTTTTTCCCACTTCAAACTTCGATTAAATTCAGAGAGGAATGCAACATATTCTACACTGTATTTTGCAGGCAGGAGTGGCGAGCTAGTGCTGCCAGGAAGTCCCTGGATAGTGGACAGCTCTGGCAAACAAAATCCTTGGGGAAATCTGCGGCTCTCTCGCCTCTGGAAACTTGTACAACTATTCCCATGTATATCTAGGGAAGAAATTCCACATCCATAGCCACATGGTATTGTTTTATGATGTTGGAGCTTGCTGCAGTTGGTTTACAATATCTGGTTGTGTAATAGATCATCTAAATATATCGTTGTACTCATATAATAATAGTTGCGAATCATGTGTTTTTACTTTCTCCACTACATCCAAAAATTCGATGTCGAGATTTCATCGGAAAAATACGTTTTGAGGCCCCCTGAATACAAAAACAATTGTGTTTGTGTGTGTGTGCGTGTGTGTGTGTGTGTGTGTGTGTGTGTGTGTGTGTGTGTGTGTGTGTGTGTGTGTGTGTCCGTTTCTCTGTGTGTCAGCCTATGGAGAGCATAACTCAAAAACGAAAAGTCGGTTAGACACCAAAGTTGGTATTTTTGTTTAATGTATTTTAAGGATGGAACAGGACAATTTTGAAGAAAATCGCTCAACACTAAACTACCCTTTACATGAAAAATTTTTCAAAGTATTTTATTTTCTTGAAAATGGCGCTAACGATTTTGGTTAAAATATGTTTGAGATATTTTTGAGACAAATTAAATATTTATCTTGAATTTTCTGGCTATAGCCCATGTAATCATATTTACTCTGGATAACTTTTGCGTAATTGGTAAACCGTAAGAAATAGACGAAAACTTACTATACAAAAATGTAGATCTTACTAAAGCACAATATGTCTAAATAATTTTTTTTTGTTTAGTGAACCATTTCGGAGACATTCCTTGTTATGCATGTGAGTTTTGGAGAAATACTTCTGCCAAGTGGAACATCGTTCATTTTTATATGCCGTGCAAACTGAACTCAATTTGAAAGCTTTAACAGATTTGACTGTCACTCAGTCTTCTGTATTCCCATATTCCTCTTGCTTCTACAAGGAAGAAAGCAATAAGATAATTTCTGCAAATGTTTATCTCAACTAACACTAAGAAGATATTGGAATGTACGTTTGTAAGAATGGTTAGTACAAGAGTACATATAAAAAATGAATAACGATGTTCCATTTCACACAAGCGTAAGTTCTCCAAAACTCGCATAAATAACTACGCATATCTCCGAAATGGTTCATTCCACAAAAATAAATAAATAAGTAATAAAAAGAAAATTAAAAGGATATAAAAAACAAAAAATAGACAAAACTATGTACTTCAGCAGGATCTACATCTTTTGTCTAGTAAGATGTGGTCTATCCCATACGCTTTACCAGTTATACGAAAGTCATCCAGAGTAAATACGACTACAGGGGCTATAGCCAGAAAATTCAAGATATACATTTCATTTATCATACAAGTATCTGATTTTCTTCAAAAGCTTCGTGTCGCATCCTTGAAACACATTAACCTTAAATAGCAACTTTGGTTTTTAACAGACTTTTCTTTTTTGAGTTATGCTGTCCACAGAATGACAGGCACACAGACAACACACACGCGGGCGCGCAACTTTTTTATTATTCAGAGGGCCTCAAAATATACTCCGCCGCCTTCGTTCTTTCTTTCTGTAACACCGTGCCATCTTACTATGACATCTTTAATTCCCCTTCTAAATATCGGTCCCTTTCGTCTAATTCCTATCTGCAGGATCTTCCAGGATAGAGCAAGGTCACATAAACCAAAACGAGCACAACAAACACTTTATTAAAATAATTTAAATGGTTAAACAATATATAATTATGCCAAGTTGAACCTTACTAAAACATTACATTAGACACTGGTGAAGTTAGCAGTACTGGAAACCTCAAAGAAATAATATACACAATTCAAACATTATAACCTTCAACGCTTAACCAAGCTCTCGACATAAGATTTCCTATTTCTCATAATTAATTGAAGTCCAGTTAATAATTGCTTGACTTAAAGCCCACAAGCAACCCCTTTAACTTCACCTGTCGTTAACAGTTCTTCTTAATTCTCACACTTCCTGATAGCTAATGACCACTTCACATTCATCTCACATTTATTTTATCTTCTTTCAGTAATTCATTTATTTGATGTTGACGATGTGCGTTGTTAGTAAATGTCATGAATGGTAAGGCCCAGAGGTTATTGCAGGGTGTCCATGGTGGTTGTAAGAAATTTGGCTTGATGATTCTGTGTGTTTGCGTTGTCTTCGTTGTGTGTCTCGATGTATTCTTCCTCTTGAGGTGCTGGTGTCTGTGTCTCAGCGTCTTGTGTAGTTGTTACTCTTCTGTTGGTGTCCTGGATGTTTTTGAATGCATGAACAATGTCATGACACGGTTGGTGAATGTTGGTATTGCTTCATGCAGTTTTCGAAGTGTGGAGTACTGAAGTGTAGAGATCGTTGTTTATGATGTCTTGTTTGTCGGCTGGTGGTCGACGTATGGCTGTGTTGGTCCAGGGGTTGGAGACTGGCTGTTGTGTTAGCTGCACTTGGGCAGCACTCGGCTGACCACGTGGATTCCTGGGGAAATCCGCTTGGCCCGTCAAAATCCCAGTGCAATTGCACGTGGTACAGTAAACGGAGCTGCGTATCAGGTAATGGCTGGTGCAAGATGAGTTGATGGTTCGTGCGCCACAGTAGTGGCAGCGTGGGGCGTCGGTGCAGGCGTCGACGGTGTGACTGTATTGGCAGCAGCAAGGAGTAGGGCGGACACTCCGGCTAGCCTCAACTGCGAGCACCTGCCCCAGGGCAGGAAGCCCGTCAATCAGGCGGCACGGTAATCTGCCCCATCCCAGAATTCTTGACGTATCAGCGGCGACGATCCTCTGGCTGTGACGGTGCGCGTCGCTTTTATCAAAGATGGCCAACGATGTCGGGCTGCGTTGAGGAGCAGAGCTGGTAGCTGGTAGCTGCCAATGTACTCCGCGCACTATTGCACTGCACTTCTGCAACTTCGTAAGGTTTGGGCGACTTGGAATTCGGTATTCGGCCTCTGGTCGTGTTGTCTGTATGCGGTCGGTAGATAGATTCGTTGTGGTGTCGAAGACCGAAATAACATGTTCTGTCGGTGAAGATGGAGATGGTCCAATCGGCAAGTGGTTGGCTGTGAGGCGAGGATGGTTCTGTCGTTTTGAGTTTCTTATGTGGCGATTCTCTTCTTCTTTCCTGCCATGTCGACTCGGTGGAGGCTGATGACACGTATCCCGCTAACAATTCGGAAGAAATAAAGTTATATTAAGGTTAACTAGATCACAATATCAATAAATTAACAATGCTTGAAATGAAATACACGCGGAATGTCATAATAAAATGAATAAAACAAATGACCACATTAGCGGTGAATTAACGAAATGGACAGTGGAAGAATAGGTAGCTAATGCTCTATATTAGTTCTTTATGGCCCCCCTGAATCCAAAAATAATGGCGGTTTTCATAAAAAGGGCAGTGTACGTGTGTCTGTGAACAGCGTAACTCAAAAACTCACAGTCGGTTAAAAACTAAAATTGTTATTTCATTTTAATAGCGTTTTAGGATGCTACATGAAGATTCTGAGGAAAATTGCTCCAGCCTAAACTACCCTTTATATTGAAAACATTTCCAAAAATGCCTGTTGATTTTCTCAAAAATGGCTCTAACGATTTTGATTAAGATGTCATATGTTTAAGATATATTTATGGGAAATTAAATGTATACTTGAATTTTCTGGCTACAGTCAATGTAATCCTGTTTACCCTTGATGACTTTTGCATAACTAGTAAGCCATAAGAGATAGAATAAGTACTTGTTATTTGACAGAAGTTTGCAATACTTGTCTTGTAGACCGGTTCTCATGCAAGGTCGTTATTCATTTTTATGTCTTGGTCGTGCAAAGAGAACGGAATTTCAAAGTCATCATACAACGACCACTCTTAAAATATTTGACTATAGCTTAGAATCTATGGTACCTGCAAGTATATTACCAATACAGTAATTTCAGCAAATCTTTATCTCGAGTAACAGGACGAGATAGAGGAATAGGTATTTGTAAGAATAGTTTGGGTAAGAGTAGAGGAAGTCTTGTCAGATGTTTTTCACTTGGAGACTCGCGTTTTACCATCCAATTGCAAATGGTTACTTGAGCAGCATTTGGTTCAAGTAGTATTTAACGAGATAGGGAAGAAGCATGTCTGTGATAAAATGTGTGGTGCTATTACCTTCCACTACAAGGGGTAAACTTTGTGCTGCACACTGGAGTACTAACACAACTTTGGCTTAAACTCCTTTCCTAGACCCGCCACGTGGTAGTTTGTTAGGAAGGGGTGAGGTAAAAGGAAAACAGAGCTGTTTTGTAACAACTTAACATTCCCTTGCGAGCCGCTTCTTCGGTTCAATAGTTGAAAGTTTTGTGTCGTAATGACTCTCGTTTTTCGTCCCCTTTCATTACGAAGTAGTTTTGTAAGTAATGTCACCTTACTTGCGAGACTCTCGCAAACTTAGTCCAATATTCTCAACATGTAATTTATCAGTCCCGAGGAAAACTTACAGCGGGTTTGCGTTACCAGAGAATACCTTAAAATTCGCTGCCTCAAACTTTAAATAACGTATGTATCATAATTTTCTTTCCCAGTAAAATAAATGTACTTCATGGAAAACTCAATTTATATTTTCCTCATAGAAGACCTACAGAACGGAAGGAGTAATACTGTATTCATTTTAATGTATAGTACGTCCTTAGGGATAAAAAACACATTGTACAATTTTTGTTTTTTATGAAATGAATTTTTCCTTTTAGACCTTTCACTATTAGAAAGAAAATCTTCGGCAGATTATTGGATTTTTTGAGGCGTGTTCTTCACCTTACCTATCGCTGGGCTTGATAACAGAGCAATAAAGGGGAAAAAGAGGAGAAGTTTATTCATTTGCTTTTTTCTGAAAACATCCAGTGATAGATATTTAGAATCCCCCTCTCTCTATATACGTTAGTATACAGTTATTTATGATTTAAGTGATATTTTTTGTGAGAATAAAGATCTCTGTGATTAAATAAATTACTCGTTTGTTATAACTGACTAATTATGTTTAGGAACTATATATATACCGGGTGAAAGGGAAGTCATTACATTAATTAAAACCGGTGGTAGGTCTTGACATTTGGAATGCATTTTGTATTTTACGTTTTTGCCCCCGATCATTTCCTATAGCGATATTTTAGTTTTATCGAAAACAACCTGGCAACACTGTTATTATGTGGGCGGTCTTTCCTTAGCTCCGAACAAACCAACAGCGTAAAGGTGCGTTTTGAAAACAAACTCATATCCTGTATTGTCCTTCCGCGTCTACTGTGACGGTGTAGGCCAATCACAAGCGTTAGTTCCCAAAACATTACCGGAACCGAAAACTGTTTACATGCACAAACCAGGTCAATTCCCTGGCCAGCCTCAACCAACGTTGTCGAATTACGTTATCTCCGAAATAGCAGCTAAGAGTATTCCTTCACGTCTTTTAAGTGATTAATTATTTCGAAACCCTGTGTTATGTCCCATAATTACTACCGAAGTTATGTCAGAAATAAGTTACTCCACGCATCTTACAAGCAACAAACTGTTATCTTTGCACAATCTTGTGGAATTATGCAAACAACTTGGATAAACAGAGCTATTAATTTTTTTGAAATCGGCTGATCAAAGAAGAAAGTTTGAGGTTTTTGTCTGTAATGCTTCTATGAAGCACATATTAGAAAGAATGTAATAACTTACCTTCCACCCTATATATAGGGTATATATGCATACGCACATACATCTGGTTTACATGAATATGACATAATTATTATGGCAATCAAATATAATTATATTTCTGTATATTGATCACCAGTAGGTTAGCAAAAGTAAATTAACTAATTCTAATTTTACTTACAGAGAAACGCACTTATCTATTTATTTAGTTATTTTTGTCCTATCAGCTAAGCAGCATTAGAAGGACTGTGAAAAAAATACTTTTGTTTAGCTTTCGCTTGCTTATAACTCGTTGGAGCTGCTTTACTGTGTATCTAACGAATATAGTTCAAACCTTAATTTGCACGCCCTGAAAACTTGATGCACACACGCATCATCACTAATGGGTTTTCCGCTTATATTCTAACACCTTCAAAGGCGTGTGCTGCACTTGCAGACAAACTATGGCTACCAATCATTAGAGGTCTGAATGACACTCACTCTACCGTTTTCTCTTTCAGCCTATACGATCAAGAGCGTAACCATATCTTTTTTTTTTTTTTTTTTTTCCCACGCCATGCTATAACCGTTGTGGGTAGACCTAACAGTCCGTGATCAAATATTACACTATCGTCAGCATGTTAAATACCTAGGCGTCACTATAGACCGCACGATGTGCTTCCACCCGTATAAAAAATAGCGCCAACAAAGGCAGACAGCGGCTAAAGTAATGCGCCTCAATCTTCCGCAGCAAACAGTTGCAACTGAAATCCAAACTTATTCTATACAGGTCATTTATTCTTTCGGTGGTCTGTATGGGTCATGTGTGGCCCAGGCTAATGCCTAAAAAACTGCCCTTAAACAAATCCAAATCCAAATCCTTCAAAACCTTTCCCTTCGAAAGATCCTATCAGCCCCACTTCGAACCACCTACCAAACCATCCACCTAGAAACCCATCCATCCATCCCAAAGGCAATAGCAAAAAGAGCAAAGGCAATATGGACGCGCATTAGGAACCACGAAAACTACGTGATCGCCAACATTGCCAAAGGCGAGCTGAAGCACTGCAAACATGCAAGAATAAAAATGTTCTAGACGCGGCATGGTTCGCCGACTAATGCGTGTTCTTGCAATCTCGACCCTAGGCCACACACACATTTCAGCAGAGGCCCTCGCCTCGGAAAGCACCCAGGAACTGCACCCTGCCCGCGCAGGAAAACAGTGAGAAGCTGTAAATAGTGTAAATAGTGAAGTGTAGCGTAAATAGTGAAGTGTAGCGTAAATAGTGAACTGTGCGAGCTGGGACGCATACTTTTGGAGTGCCCAGTAAAGGTATGTGTGTAAATGTTTCTCCTTATATCTTAGGATCCAAAACATCGGTATGTGTCCCCCCATTGTCTCTGCACGGCCAACTACGCCGCCATGTTCTCGTGTTCATCTTACTCAACATCAATGGAGTCACTCTCTGGAAGGCTACTCGCACTCCACTTTGCAGTTCACCAGTTGCAGCGTACCGCTGTTTCCGCATCTCTTCTTTGATGTAACCCCATGGTGCATCATCTGTAGTTGTTAGATCAGGGCTTCTCGGAGGCCATGTGAGATTGTCCGATCCTTTAACGATCCATCGATTTCCAAAGACTGCGTTCAGACGTTGTCGAACAGCCACTGCGAAGTGAGTTGAGGCCTCATAATGTTGAAACATAACATTATTTAAGATCCTCGCATTTTGCAGCTGCGAGAGGAGCCAGTCATCAATCATCTGAAGATAACTGTTCTGACTAACAGGACCATCAAAAAAATATGGGCTAAACTGATCAGTTTGAGTCATTCAGGTCCCGACCATAACATGTGGTGGGTTGCGCTCAATTTCTTCGAAAAAATTTGGATTTTTTTTTTCCCCAGAAATAAACATTGCGATTATAGAAACTTCGATAAATTGCTCATTCGTCTCTAAACACGACTTTTGCCTTCTCAGACATTCCTTGGAATTGTTGCAGCATCCGACCACAAGCATTAACACGTGTCTCCAAATCAGCATCTGATAATTCATTCACATTCAATGCACGCCAACACTTCATTGTCAGATCCACTTTAATGTGTTTCCTCATGGTTGATTCCGGTACCCCTAACTCTGCAGCACGTTTCCTTAAGGATTTAACCAGGGATTGTTGGTTAGATTTTACCACGTCAGCACAAAGTCCAACTCTGGTGGATGGTCTTCCACTTCTCGTCGAGTCGCGAACACTGGCGTTAAAGATGTTTTCCGTTCCCACGCTAACGTCTTCTTTGTCGGTGCTGCTTTCACAAACTGTGCAACGAAATCGTCCATGACATTTTTCATTGATTTGCCATTAATTTGACGCTCATGAACCCACACAGCGGACACTAAGCGTTCCTCAATTGTGTAATCACTTGTATCAGCCATTCTTTTTCAATTTATGGGCATCGATTAATTTGATTCATAAGATTTGTTCATTTGTTGTCATAAGAGCGACAACAATTCAAAGATTGAAGTCGTCAACAATGGGTATCTGACAGGAGAATAATAGGAATATACACCAACATAAAAAAAAATATATATATATATATTTACTCACGTAATTTTAAATTTAGTACAGGGATATACGAACCTTGTGTGCACACTGTTTATATATATAATATATAAAGCAACCAATGAAATAGTTAAGGCTTCGTATAACGATAAATAATGTGACAATGATGCGAGGTGCAGTGAGAGCTTCTTTGGCGCTCTTTGTACATGTGTCATTTGAAATGTAGGACGAAGCAAGTGAATGTGAAGGTTTAACAGTCAATAATTCTCTACCTTGTAATATACATCTCTCTAATTATTTATTAGTAGAGCCTAAAATAAAAATGAATAAATCGTTTTTCATATTTTTATTCTGGCATACATTCAAGACATGTTTTCAGCTACAATAATTATAACAACACTCAGGCGTTTCAATCACCGTTTGTTTTATGTGGGTGCAGTTCAACTTTTACCATAGATTTGCAGCTGCAGTTTAATTCGAAATCGTGGCCTTTTTTATTTCTTTTTTGTGTCTGCTCAATTGATTTAACTTTACTTCGTCCATCTATACCTTAACAACGATTATAGGCTATAATCACAGCACTGAATAATTGTGTTCTGTGTTAAACATTGATAATAGGCTCATCTGCAAAAATGATTTTATATAAAGTTCTAAAGAAACACACACACACACAAGCACACACACACACGCACACACACACACACACACACATTGTAGCGGTTTCACTGCCCACCCTTAGCTCTGGTCTACCTGGTGGCTCGACGTCCTTCGTCTCATCGATGGAGCTGAGAAGGCGCCAATTTCTCAAGGTCGCCGAGAGATGGTGGTCTTCGGGAGAGGAGCGGTGTGTTGGACGGCGATGAGAGGGAATAGGTTTTACACGGGGTTCCTCGGAAGAAAAACATGAGATGCACTTTCCCTAATGGCACTTCGTGTTACAGGAAACTCTGCAAGTCTTATCTTCAACCCCTTTAATGTAATAAGCTCACGTACTGCAGCGAATGAATCGCAATTCCTTTATGCGCAGTTTACTGTC
Source organism: Tenodera sinensis (assembly GCA_030765045.1). Classification (NCBI taxonomy): domain Eukaryota; kingdom Metazoa; phylum Arthropoda; class Insecta; order Mantodea; family Mantidae; genus Tenodera; species Tenodera sinensis. Next base: position 8,324,361 of record CM060971.1, read on the forward strand.
ACTAGACGTGTCGCGACTTAGTGGCACTCCGCAAGGTACTTCTTAGTAGCGTGGCGTCCATTCCGCGATTCGGCGACACAACCTCCCCGTACACCTGATACCGACGAACTGTGTGGAGTTTTTCACCAACACTTGGCTCAAAGTAGTGGGGAAAGATTTCGAATTTCCCAACATAAACAACATTTCTCTCCCCTGATTGGCTACTTTTATTGGGCTTTTAGGTTCATTGATTCTCTCTTTTAACCTTTGAATTTTAGCGACGGTTTATGCGGACGCGCAGATGGTTAAACATTCCTCGTAACACAATAGAGCGCTAAGGTTTTATTAACCCCAGCCAAAGACCGGCAAAAATTATCAGACACACATCATTTGTAGCACATGCTACAAATCTAAAAGAATATTATGAAACTCTGAAGCGTGTGCTTGGTACCACGACAGTGAGTGGTAAATATGTGATGGATTGAAAGTCACTGGTCTATTTCTAGGACAACAGAGAGGTTACACAGAATTTCCTTGTTCTCCTTGGTAGTTTGCTACACCGCCCCCTTCTTTGGCAGGAAAAAATACAAAAGCGAGTAGTGATTCAACAAACAGCCTATTTGTGTGTCCGACAGACGATAATATATGGAACAGACTATCAATAAACTAAGGCTGCATGTTGGAAATATCGACTTGTGTAAATCGCTCTGCAACTCGACGTGGGACTTATAAATACTGCCAGTTGCCTTTTTAAAGATGCGACAATACATCGGCTCAAGGATAAATGCTGTTGAATACATTCCTAGAGTTTCTTGAGGCACATTGGCTTTGTTTACGGTAAGAATCAAGAATGTTTAGTTTCCCAGGAAACTCTACGGTGATTCAGAAGACTATATAAGCGGGTTGGCACGGGCCGACAAGTTAATAATCCATCGTGAGACAGAGAGCTATGAGTATAAAGTGACGGAGCTAGCAGTTGTGATACCACAGTTTAAAACACAGTTACCACAGAACAGCTGAGTTGCAAGGATACGCAGTGTGAACTGTAACAAGTAGACAGAACAGTAATTGTTTGTTAGTTAAGAAGAAGTGACATTAAAATAAACCGCACTTGTCACAATCTGTTTAAACATGTTGATATTGTGTTGGCACAGAAGAACTACGGTACGCTCAGCGCCGTGTGACGCGGAGGTCCGGAGCTCAGAGAGAATAGTCTCAGCAAACTGGAAACATTCATAGGTTTTGTTATTCTATGGCCGTTGTCAAACGGTTTTATTAGTAAAATAAAATAGTTCTATATTAAGTATTGTGAAGGATTCAGATTCACGTAAAGAGTTGATTATTATGTTATACGTATTGCTGTTTGTTATTTGAGTTATTAACGTTCTAAAGAAAAGAAAGAACTAGCAGTAAATGCGCTAAATGCTGGCAAAAGTTTATTCAACATAAAGAAATCATGTCAAGAAATAATTATAAGGTGAATGGTGCGATGGAATTAAGAACAGTTAAATGGAAGAAACGTGAGCATCTTGTAGAGGTTTTAAGTCACATCGCGAGAGCCGTGTCGAAGGTAGACCTCGTGCAATGGGGCAGTAGTAGCGTATGTCTGTAAGAATGCCTCGAGTAGGATATCGACGTGAGGGATGACAAAGTCATGTCATATTCGTAAGTAGTTCGACTGGATTTGGATGACAGATTCTTGTCATGTCCAGAATTATAATCGTCAGAAGTAGTGATATGATGTATGCGTATCTGAATGCAACGTGTAATGGAACTTCCATATAAGTTTGCGGATCTGGCTACAAAGGAATGGGTCTGCAATTGGGTTCCATGGTATTCGAAAAAAAAACAAAAAAAAAAAACAAAAAAAAAAAAAAAACAAAAAAAAAAAAAAATTTAAAAAAAAAAAGCGCAAACACGTCTAAATAGAGCTTAGAAACTTTCATTATATTTAAAAACGTTACATATATAGAAGGCACAGTTTTACTCCGCCATTTTAAGTGCAACACAATTTACTAGGTTGACAAATCTAACTTCTGTAATATCATATTCCGATCATTCCAGTCCTTTCTTGTTGTGACGTAAAAACAGTGTCTTGGAATAAAAGAAGTTACATCACTCTTTATCATTTCTTCAGTGCTCTTAGTAGCAGGATTTTAATAGCTTTCAAGTGCTAGCTAAATACAATGATATTCCCAGAATTACCTTAATAGCTTTGTAAAAAGAAACAAAATGTGGAAGCGAAGGGGCTAGAATTATTGCATGAAAATCGACTGTAGACAGTTTTAAAAGTCAGCTGCGTTTTTGTATCTCTAGCTACTGGACTAAAACAGTGCGCTTCTAGTGTAGCGTTTTCTTGTAACATATAACTGTATTATTCTTAGGGTTTGCTTTTTGCCATGACCTCGAAAACAATTGAGAGTTAGGATTGATTTAATAAAATGACCTCGTTTAATATAATCGCCATGAAAATCGCTTCTGTTCATCAGCAAATAACATCCCACCGTAAAAACAGATAAGTACTGTGGACTGTGGAGATCTACTCCGCCCGGCTCAACCATTGGTATGGATTGAAATGTGTTTAGAGAGAGCTTTAGAAGTTTAATGAAAAGTTTTTCTTTGTTTAGGAATTGGTCTGTATATTATGTATTAGGTATTCGAGGCTGCTTTAATCTCAAAGGTGAAAATATATGAAAACCTCTAGAATTGCCAGGTGGGAAACTTAGATTTTATTGATTCAGTTAATTGGATAAACGAAGAGAATATGGCAATTTGTACACATATTGTACTTTAGGACAAGTTTGGATATTGGGGCAAGGATGGCTATAGCATAATTATTCGCAATTCCTTCCAATAATTCCTCTTTCTCTTTCTCTTCCTCCTCTTCTTCCTCCTCTTCTTTCTCCTCTTCTTCCTCCTCTTCTTCCTCTTCCCCTTCTTCTTCCTCCTCTTCCCCTTCCTCTTCCTCCTCTTCCTCCTCTTCCTCCTCTTCCTCCTCTTCCTCCTCTTCTTCCTCTTCTTCCTCTTCTTCCTCTTCTTCCACTTCTTCCACTTCTTCCACTTCTTCCTCTTCTTCTTCTTCTTCTTCTTCTTCTTCTTCTTCTTCTTCTTCCTCTTCTTCTTCTTCTTCTTCACTTCATGACTGTTCCGTCTTCACAGTGTCTCCTTCCATCTTTTCCTCGGCCTCCCTACGTCCCTCTTTCCTTTACGACTATATTGGAAAACTACTTTTGGCAGCCTTGTATCATCCATTCTTCCAACATGTTCAAACCATCTTCTTCTGTACGTATCTTGAGGTGATAGCTTCCACTTGTAGTTCATTTCTTATATTTTCATTTCTAATTCTAACTTCTCTTGTACATCCTTTTGTTCTTCTCAAGAATCTCATTTTGCAACTTTGTATTCTGCTGATGGTTCTTTGTGTAGGTACCCAGTTTTCGCATCCATAAAGTAACGTTGGGACCGCCATGGTATTATAAAATTTTATTCTTGTTTCAGATCTTGCGTTATTCTTTAGGTTTTTGTGAATTGTTCCACAGATTGTTTGAAATCTCATTAATTTTTTGTTCGTATCTTTATCTTTCTCATTGCTGATTTCACTCCCTAAATAATTGGAGGACACTTGTTCCAATATTTTATCATTATTTTCGACCTTATTGGTATTTTACCCCAGTTTGCCATTATTTTTTACTTTTCTATTGATATTTCAATATTAAAACTTTTGCATATTTGGTTAAGGTGGTGTATTGAACATTGTAGATCATCTTCTGTTTCTTGTATAATTACTACGTCATCTGCATATAATAAAATATTTCAAATTTTTCCTTGGGCTACACTCCAATAATATGCATGTAATAAAAGTACACAGTGTCTCCAGAGAATTAACAGCCATATATTCACAGATACATATAAGTTAATAAAAATTTATTATGAATTTGCTGAAACGAAAGGAATGAAATATATGTTATATAAGTATATACACAAAATAGGTTAATGAAAAAGTTTCACAACAGACATTGATCGTAAAAAGTGGTGTTCATAAGAGACGTTGATAAAGTAATAGTGGGTTTAGACGGATATACCTCGCCAAGGTATATGAAAAATGGAAAATATCCAAGAATGAGGTATATATCTGTTATTTTAAGGCAAAAAGTATTGCAAAGCAACAAAATTTAAATTGCTAACCAAATGTGAAGTGTTATTTAAAAGCTGACATTTTGATTGCGTTTCCGAGACCATGTCTTGCAAATGATTTTCAGGCCACAACTGCAGCTGAGCTTGGGCAATATGGACAATAAATAATGAAAAACGTAAAATTACCGTTCATCGTTATATTTATTACAACAGCTCAAAGAAGTTTGTTTAAACAAAGCCAGTGCTAAATAGCACAACCACGCCGCTATATAAGCAACCTGTACCAGAATATAACAATATTTGATTTTTGAACGTTGCAGACTTACTGCGTTTAAAGAAGTAACGCTCTTAGCCAATGATTTCTGTACTGAGACTGTCAGATTATATTAGAACCGCCTTAAGGTGATGCTCCAGGTTTTAACAGAATCATGAAGAGCATCTCAGAGCACGACTGCAACCAGCTGTTTCCATTGTTACGAGGTCACGTTCATGGAGCAGTAGTGGATATCAAGTCAACTAAGGACTTGTAATATGTCCATGTGACATCTGTTTTCAACAACAAATAGTCTTTTCACGAGGATTCTCAACTATTTCGCTGACATAATAATGAATCAAGAACCTCTGCGCAATAAATAGCAAGAATGAAACCTACACTGTTTCGCTTTTAAAATTCCACCATCCTGGGAGTAACCACTTTTGTACATCTGCTGCGTAATTTTTGATAAGTTAAAATGACACATCGAACTAAATGATTCATTAATGCGATCAATAAATAACACACGTTGTTAGGGGTATGAGTGCACAGATTTTGCGTGATCATAGATTCAGATATGAGGAATAAAAGCATGCATAACAAATTCATGTTCCAAGGAAAGCAGAGAAGATATAATTGAACATTATCTGCACAGTGTGACAACAGAGTAGGACTTAACGAGCGAATGTTTAGTTTACTAATCGGCTTCCATTACTCCATGTGATCGTTCACACCTATGGCGAGTGAAAATCAAAATTAGCCCAGGTCCTAAGAATTACATGTTGTCCTTATGAAAACTACGCACGTCGTTGAGGGCACCTAAGGCCATATAAGCATTCAACTAGAATCTGTGCAACGTCCGGTTGCGGATCTTTGTCTTGAGGGATTGGCTCCGAACATCGAGGTGACCAATAACATGAACTAGCATGTTTATTTAATGATTCTGAAGGATCAGGTGTTGCCTTTTAGTCAACATTATGCATGATGAGTAGGCTTCGAACCTTCATACAGTTATCGCGAAATGAGCCGATCGTAAGCTACCTGTCACACGGGCAGAGCATGACGTCATTACTCCAGTACAGTGATAGCACAAAGCACACTGCCTCATAGTGCCTCATAAATGTGTTCATTAGTTCCATACAGTAAAATATCTGTAGGGCGAAAATGGAAATATTCACGTGAAGCAGTACAAGAATTTGGGGGTGAATATTTTACTGTAAATGGTGATAGCATTTATCTAAGCCATGCAACAATGGTATCTACTACGTGCGTGCACCAACTGCACCTGAACTTCTCTGTGTTGTGATCATTTGACAGACTTCACTTGCTATGGTGCAAACTCCGCAACTTTTCGTTCTCTGTATGAAGGTCGTTCCTAGTGATAAGTATGCTATTGATTCCCCATTTTTAAAGGTGATAATACTCATTAACTGTTTTGAATGCCACCTTAATCCATGTGCACGCAGATTTAAAAGTCACTCTCCTAGTTATTCTATGAGTATATTTTAGTAATCCATAATTATTAGAAAGAGCACTGTTTAAAATAACGAACATATTTTGTATATAGCGGACTGGTATTGTTGGAAACGAGAGCTAGTCAGATTGCACAACTTTCTTCCAAATGTAACCTGTAATTTAGCCATTCTAATGTCCAATTCATATTACAAATAGCTTAAGTGTAGTAAGCTCTGGAAATATTTTTCTTCCTTTAGCTTTGAGCAAAAGCTTTGAGCTTCAAGCAACACTAAGCATCTCTCACGCTCAGTATAGAATGGGAATGTTGAAAACCATAGCAGTTAAAACGCGCTGATCAGTAAAATCTGAATATCAGTTTCTGCTATTGTAAAATCAGTTATTCACAGTCATTAACACAACTATTAACTGAATGATTTTGTACCCTTGTTTTTATGTCCTTTATTTCTGGAATTTGACCAGATTTTAATTGCGGAGACGGAAGATAACTTACAAAGAGCCATACATGAATTAAATAATATTACAAGAGAATATAATCTTCAAATTTCATATGTAAAAACAAAAATAATGTCTTTTATAGGAACAAGCCATTTAAGAGCAAAAATTTGCATAAATGATAAACCCATCCAACAACAAAGTGATTTTAATTATCTTGGCTATATTGTCATATACCAGCAATAGAGATATACAAAACAAAATAAATAAATTCCAAACAATATGTGGCACAATAAAAATAACTTTTAAAAATTGTAATCGTCAAACTTTGTTAAAACTGAATAAAATAATGGCGATCCCAACCCTGCTTTATGGGTGTGAAAACAGGGTCTTGACTATCTCACAACAAAAGAAAGTGGAGGCTGCTGAGATGAAATTTCTGAGACAGGTGGCAGGTTTTAGACTCATAGACAAGAAAAGAAACGAGGATATTAGCAGAGAATTGGAAATTCAGAGTGTAAATGAAACAATCATTGCATACAGGCAGAAATGGCAAGATCATGTGCAGAGAATGACCGAAGACCGTACACCACAAATAGTGCACAAGTATAAACCTGTAGGTAGAAGAAATGTTGGTAGACCACGAATGAGATGGTCCGATCAATTTCCTTGAAGTCGGAATGAGCCACAAGGCTTATACCGTGATGATGATGATGATGATGATATTTCTGGAATTTGCTCCTCCATTTAATTATTTGTATTAAACTCATTTTAATTTCATATACGTGCCACATGGTGCAACAGCTTTCAAAACGTTTTGGATACCAGTAATAATGATTGTAATAATAATAATAATAATAATAATAATAATAATAATAATAATAATAATAATAATAATAATAATAATAATAATAATAATAATAATAATAATAATAGTAACAGCAATAGTAATAACAATAATAACAAATAATAATGCACTAAGGTGATAACTTGTGATAAAATTGCGTAGATCTACAATTAAGGGGGACATGGGTTGTTTGAATAAATTTGAAACTTGCAGAAAAGATAAACCCTTCTTGTAAGAAAATCCAAATAGTAGTAACTTTGTTCCCTCACATCTCGGGAAATCTTATCTACATGTGTAGATACAGAACAGCTGAACCCCCTTTGCATATCATTTTCTACAGGCACTTTTTTCGGAGCGTCGCCGTTTGCCACAGCGCCCTAAGGCACCGTAACAAACTGTCAGGGCCGCGTGGGGGAACCCCAATTGCCCCTTTCTATCAGCTATCTCACGCTAGTGTTTCGTGATGTAAGACAATAGTTGGACAGGGCCTATGTTCGTGACTTCCCCGGGTTTGTCGGTTCCCAGCATATAAATAAAGGGCATTCTTCTCCGATCGAAGTTAGAATCAGTTTGAAGCAAAGGTGATCCAACCAGCTTAAGAATAAATAACGTATTAAAACATTTCCACCTAATGTTAAATTTAAAACTATTTTCAAGAATCCTATTGTCCTAGTTCTCGTACTGCAAGACATGTCGAAAATTAGATTACTTATGACTACAAATGTTATTTCGTGTATTTTCGTCCAATATTTCAGTTGTTTAACAAAACATACAGCATTTCATTTTACAATTCAAATTTAAACAAGCATTTTAAGCACACATCCTATAACTTTGCTAAAAACCTACATATTTGTAGATATTTTAAATATTTCTAATATTAATAACATTTATTTTAATTTTAGTTTCATTCTGTGTGTGTCAAACATTAAAATTATATTTATAAACCTCCACACCATTTTCTGGCCACAATTAGTATAACAGATTAATTTCTGAGATTATTTAAAAGTATAACACATAATGCTAAGTGGTATAGATTTGTTAATTTAAAACCAATCTGTGAGAGAATTTTGTATTTGTTTAACTGATTAGTATTTATTTCTTTTGACAATAAACTCTTATCATGGCCTTACAAAATCAATACAGTACATAATGATAAACAATAATAATAAGGCAATAAGAATTTTGTTTAATACAAACAAAATGTTTTGATTAAATTTTAAACTACACGCTTGATAATACGATACCTTTCATTCCATTATTACTGTATTACATTTGTTCGCATATTTAGCTACATTTTTTGAGAAATTATCCATTAAAGAACTAACGCTTGTAGGTGTTTTAGCCATATTATTAAAACACTTTTGTATACATTTTTACTTTCTCTACTGGTAAGTAGGGGAAGTATTGTATTCCACCCAAAAATTCGATGTCGAGATTTCACCGGAAATATATGTTTTGAGACCCCTGAATAAAATAAAGCATTTTTAGAAAAAGGTCCATGTGTGTGTCTCTGTGTGTCAGTCTGTGTGTCTGTCAGTCTGTGTGTCTGTCAGTCTGTGGACAGCATAACTCAAAAACGAAAAGTCGGTTAAAACCAAAGTTGGTATTTAAGTTTAATGTCTTTCAAGGATGGGACACGAAGATTTTGAAGAAAATAGCCCCACTCTAAACTACCCTTTACATGGAAAATTTTCGGAAAATTTTGATTTTCTTGAAAATGGCTCTAACGATTTTGATTAAAATGGCATATGCTTGAGATATGTTTACGACAAATGAAATGTATATCTTGAATTTTCTGGCTATAGCCCTGTAGTCGTATTTACTCTGGACGACTTTTGCATAACTGGTAAACCGTTAGAGATAGACCAAATCATACTATACAAAAAATGTAGATCTTGCTAAAATACACAATTTATATCTCAATAAAAGTTCTTGTAGGGTGAACCATTTCGGAGATATTCCTTGTTATGTGTGTGAATTTCGGAAAACTTAGAACTTCCATGAAATGGATCATCGTTGTTCATTTTTTTATATGTTAAGTGTGCAATATCAAGAGAATCTCAAACCTTTAAAACATTTGACTATCGCAAAAAGCCTACTGTATTCTAAGTTCCCGTTGCACCTACAAGGAAATAAACAATAAGATAATTTGCATAAATGTTTATCTTAACTAACACGAATAAGTTATAGCAATAAGAGTTTGAAAGAATGGTTAGTACAAGAGTAGAGAAAGTCATGTCAGTGTAACACATCAGATTTTTCATATACGTATTTTGTTCCACTTGTTTTTCTTTATTTCCTTATTACTCTCACTGTTTCACCGCGGTTTAGAATACTTGTCATTGTTTATAAGCAGGAATCTATTAAATGCTTAATAGGATATCCCGAAGAGTTTTAATATCTTGCATTATATAATTAAGCTCCAACAACTTATCCGCAATCATTATGTCGCGTTTGCCTCGCAGTGTGTTTACCATGTTCTGTAGCATTTCTACCCATTTACTATAGAGGGTGTTATTCACAAATATGCAGGTGATGAGGTAAACAGGGCTGACAGTGTATATTCTGGATGAAATCGTCCTTTACAGAACACTTGCAAAACTGTCTGCTTGGCCATCCTCCCCTTCCCTTTCCACAAACAGTTCATGCAATTTTCTATGTGACTGAAATATAAATGCAGTGATTTACAATCATGCAACTTTCTTCACCCGCTTTTACTCCTGTGGTGTTTGTGATTGTGTAGCGGTGCGTTTGCAGTGTCTTCTCCATGCTTTTATTTATTTAGTTTATTTTTTTTGTACCTTATGGTATCCTAAGAGTTTAACTTTTGTTTAAGTGGGTAAATAATATTTTTAAATGTTTCTAAAACAACATAAAGCTAAGTAAGTGCAATCTAAGTCCACAAGTTGTAAGGATAAGTCGTTAAATCACGGGAAACGCCGTGTAGATAACTGTTATATTAAATTTTAACATGAATCAGATGTAACTGTTAGCTATACCTATATATATAGTATAAGAAACTGATGGTTACGGTTTATCCAGACCCTTGTCTCTTAATTAACTGCGACCACTTAGAACATAGGGACCTGCAAAAGAGAGCCGCTATCTTCAGTACTTAGGCAATGTTGTGGTCTATCCATATATCACTTTCCCGACTACGGGGATACCATATTGTGAACGTTATGTTTTTATCTTCATATGGAACTGTTGGCGACATCGCGTTACACGGCGAGAGAATTATTGCAGTCGATATATGCGTGTTGGTACTTGTGTCTTTATTAAATTGAAACCACTATCTGAAACATCGGTCTGCACACGAAACGCTCATGATGAATGGGTGTCTGGAGACTAATACTTTCGCACCAAAAATAATGAAGAGTGATACGAGCAAAGAGCGAACCAAATTAAGAGGCATGCCATGTAACTACATGATTTATTCATTGGCAGAAGGGTAAGACATTTTAAAGTGCACCTCTGTAAAGAAACAGGCTACCTCAAGTTTGCCTTTGTATTTAACATGCAGAATTCTGTTATTTCAAGTACTCTTGTGTGACGCCAGCCGAGGGCAACGGCGGTAATGTCAACAGCAAAGGCTCGGGTCGTGCTGCCTCACAGCAGTGGCGGTGTGTTCAACAAAGGCTTTAAAATTTCCTTGTGCCACTGTTGTTAACAGCTGACAATCAAAGCGGCAGAAACAATAGGGGTTTTCGAGATTATTCGAGAAGTGTCCGGCAGCCGGGTACTTGTAGAAGTTCGAGAAAGGTTCATGTTACGTCATCTTATCTATATAAGGAGGCAAGGCAACGAGTAGGGTATAGAGTTACCGTTGTGTGTGTGTGCGTGCGCGCGCGCGCGCGCGTGTGTGTGTGTGTGTGTGTGTGTGTGTGTGTGTAAGGTTGTGTCAAAAGGAAAATAGCAAAAGAGTTAACGAGTGTCAAATGCTTGTACCCCCAAAGTCAGCTTTTTGAGAGACAAAGAAACTAAAGAAAAACAGAAATGGAGTGAGTCAATGTTACGAAAAGAAAACAGTTGTGAGTTGTAATATCACGAAATTCTGCAGATTGTGTAACACCAGAGCCCTATTGTTGTGCAACTGTTTTAGAAGAAAATAGAATGAGAAGAAATAGCTTGACTGGACTTTTTGTCATTTTGTCACAATAACATACTTGCACTCTAGATTGAACAACACTTTGAAGTTGCGAGTAAAGAGTATAATTTAATCATATGGTAGGTCTCTACTACAAAACAGTAATAATCTCCCTATATTGTATGAACTATTGTGGTACATGTTCCACTCTTATTCTAATTCCTGAAACAGTTTAGGTATCACTGTCACAGGCACCTTAAAGGAAGTGATTCGAACAGGCATGATTGTTGAAGGTCGGACGAAATGGCTTGGCCATCCATCTTAACTAATCCTAGCGACCATAATCAAACTTGGCTTTGGTAAAGGATGGGGTGGGTCCACGTAAAATAAGCAGTGAGATAGTACGCGTGGATGACAACTAGATTAAATTGCAATTGCATGGATGTTGATCTTTGAAAAAGAAAAGGAAAAAAGGAAGTTAAAGTAATACTAAAATAAAATTATCCATTTAGAGAATAAATAGCTAGCAATATCTAGGTTAAATGGCAATATAATATGAAAATAAAAACACTGTTGGGCTAATGTAAAACTTTGACTAAACACCTTTTTGGCCAATGGTAACACTATGCATTAAGACAGGGTACTTGTATTACGCTAAGGGAAATAATTATTTCTTAAAGGTTTACTCAAGGTACAAGGTTTTGAAAGTTTGGGAATATTAGCTAAAGTTCACTTACTTTGAAACTCCTAAGTATTAGATGAATTCTCAAATTAATTTACCCCTTCCCCCTCATAGATTTGCTTACCCAGTTCAACACCCTTCTGCACAGAACTGCTTATTTTGTTACCCTCTCTTCGGTTGTTAGTTTTTTCAATGGAAAGAAAGGAAGATTATGTTCAGGATCACCTTGTACCTCGAATCCAGATGGATCAGTGCCGACAGTTATTTTTGAGCTCGAAGAAAGTAAAAGGTATCCTGTTTTCTCACTACGTATTCTACAGCAAAAATAAGAGAAATGAAGTAACTACTGATACGACGTTTGTGCAGGCACTTCGAAAATGAATTTCGCTCACATAAGAGAGCTTTAACCCGGGACTGCTTGCGTCACTTGACGTAACGCGATTACTCCTGCGTTATATTTTTTCTAACAAGCTTGGTTTCTTAATAATATGCCCTTATTTTAAGATAGATCATTACAGTTAACACACGAGTTTGCATTGCATTCGGTCACTATTTTTAAATTAATGTGAGCAATATCATACTCCAAATTATGCTCCATAAAAGAGATAGAAAAAAATCTAAACATACTAAAAAGTCAGTGATATACAATACAAGTCCTTAAAGTGTATATTGGTATAAACTGAACGGAACTGTTAAGTGAGAGTTTAAGTTTTGAGTTCCCTGGCACGAATTAGAGTCAATTTCTTGTGAAGTGTTGATACATGCCCTGTAAACATAAATAGCGTTTGCTGTATGCTACTTCCAAATTGGACTGAAGCAGCTCTTACAGCGGTTTTACGGGAATCGGTTCTTCCTTCTGGGACAGAAGACGCATCTTGGCTTTTCGTGCTTGTATTCCTTAGTCGTACTTGGTAACTCACGGCTACCAGCGACAGTTTGTACTATTTGCCTCAGATGAGTTTACAGCTTGGAATACGCATTCGTTTCATGAAATGTGATTTTATAAGCATCGCACCAGGCACTGTAAAATACTTTCTTCAAGGAATCAACGCATTGGTACTCGTGTTGGTCTTGTAAACTATCTGCACATTTACTCCCGCAATTTTTAGAAAGCTGAAGACACGTACATTAAATGCAAGATAGTGCTACGCGATAACCTCCGTGTTCGAAAAAAAAAAAAAAAAAAAAAAAATGTAACAAGGCACATTGCTTTGAATAATACTGCTACCAACAATGTTTCGTTTATTAATATCCACAATGTATGGTTGTGACCGCGCTGTCAAAACGACCTTAAATAAATAATTACAAAAAAAAAATGTTTCGTTTGTTTTTCTATACTAAGTTTCAGTTGAATAGTGTTTTAGAGATAGCACTTGAGGCATGGCTAGTTGTACGCCTTCTTTAACGAAAAATAAACGATTTAGAGCAATATATTATCAGTTGTTAGATTTTATCTAAAAATGCGAGCGATCCCGGTGATAGAGTGAGAGAAATTTTGAGGCTCAGGTGTTCAAATAGTACAAGTTGTTCAGCGAAGACAGTATGCTCAGGCGTGTACTATATATAGTGAACGAAATATAAAAAGCTCGGACACAACTAAAAGGACAGATGCACGTATGACACACCTCGGGCTGCTCTCAGCCTGTCCACAACAAAGAGTCAGAACACATTTCTATTGACCAGTGTGTATACAAATGTGAGTGTTGATTCAAGACACTGCCAACTTGTGCATCCGACAGATAATAAGATATATAACAGAAACTACCAATAAACTCAGTTCAACGTGGAAATATCGACTTGCGTATATCGCGCTACAACACGACGTAAGACTTAAAAGTATTCTTCTCTCCTAATACGCCCAAGCATTTTGTTCATGGCTGTCTAAATTTTCAGTACCATTAACAACGAAATATAAGATATGACTTTCAAGTGATATTTAAATCGTTCTTTTATAGACAGAATACACAGTTCAGTTTGATCATGGAATCGCATATACGTCACTTGGCTTTAATACCACAAAACTCTAACAACCACGACGAGAAGGCTTCAAACTTTTTAACCAGTTCTATGTAAACCTAAATTCTCATTAGAGAAACAATACATATATTTCAAGCGAGTCCTAAACCGTTCTTTTATACACATTTTCAAACCAGGGCCAGAAGGACACGCCACTGAAGTAATCTGGATTGTCTTAATTGCTTTAGATTACTTCAGATTATGTACTTCATGATGAAAAAACACTTTATATTTTGATTATACTTCATTGAAGTCACGGAGGAATGCTAGGAAGGTTTTACATTAGTTACGAAATTAGCAAATTGGTTCATTTAAGTGGATCAACGATTTGGAAAAATACCAAATTAGCCGAGATCCACCATACCAACATGGTTGTTATCAAAGATATAAATTGACATTATTGCTGCTGCAACAATGGGCCAACAAAGTGTGTTGGAGTAACAAGCTACACATAAAGAAAAATCTTTGCTTGATAACTGTGATAATTGGATTATGGCTTGCTAATATGTAGAATGGCGTAGTTCAGTCCTTCAAAACTTGTGTTGCAATAGCAAGGGGCTACTATCTTATTATTTTAGCAAGCATGAAACTGTTATTCTGTGCAAGAGCTTTTTGTCTGTCACATTTATTTCTACTCCCGGGGACGCTTGGATGCATATTTCCCAATCGTTTAGTGTTTCACCACCTGTGGTCGATTATGTAGTGCCTGTCCTTCGATTTTCCCTGGGTTAGAGATAGCGCTATCTTCACTTCCTGCGTGTGTTCTTGCATTTGACAGCGTGTTGTGTCTATACGTTAATCTGCATGATGCGCTTTGTTGTCATGTTTGATTCTTTTACAATAATTTAACTCTCTTTGTCCTTTGCATGTTCACCGTCTACATCTATTCATGATCAATCCTTTGTGTATCAACTCTCTTTATGATGAGTTCATAATTAGGAAATAGAACGTTTTAATGCAATTAATAACTAATAATTACATTATAAAAATGCAATAATAGTTTTTGAGTCGATTTATGGAGCGTTGTATTTGTTGTATTGCCTATCCATTTTAGTCGTGTTTGGGAGACAATAATTTCTGCAGCAAGAGAAATACTAGAAGCTGCAGATCTGAAAGTTTCAGAAAGGTGCTTTAAAAACATAATTTGAAAACCCCATTACTGTACACATCTATCCATTTGGAATATATTTGCTAAATCACACCTTACATGTCATTCTTGCAACTCCGTCTGCATCAATTTATTCCTCTCCATAAATGTGAGAACATCTGAATCTACTCTTGGACAACACTAAAACGGAGAGAATTTTTCTTTGATAATACACAGTGGACAGATAAAGAAACAAATAATCAATTGAATCCTCAAAGCCATTGTAAGCAAATACAGTTTCACAAAACTTCAGTTCAGAAGAACTGTACCCTAAATAAACATGTTTCTTAAGCTGAGATCCTTGTAGAACAACTGATGAGCTTGCAGTCAGTGCATATAATCATTATCGTCGTCATCGTCATCGTCATCGCCATCGCCATCTCTTCACCTTCTTATCGGTCTTCCAACATCTCTCCTCCCATATGGTTGTTAATTGTGTGATTTTGGGGTATGCGGTATTCTCCATCCTTTGTAAATGATTTCTCCAGCTTTCTCTACATTGATTTATTTTACAAGTTATTGGACAAATACCTCTTATTTCTTCATTTTTTATTTTATCCACTATTATACATACTTTTATAGCTCTAAGGTACCTCATTTCTGCTTCATTTATTTAATCTCATTCTTTTTCCTTTATCATCCGCCACTGTTTTGTAAAATTGTAAGCTTGTTTCTTTTCTTGTTTTTCTTTTTAATGTACTTGCTAGTATTCCACAACTGTTCTGGAATTTACTTACTATATCATTTATGTCTTGATTATGCTGATATATTATATTGCATCCTAAATAGTAAACTTGTGTAGGTACTTGTTCCATTTCAAAAACACTTATGTAAATCATTTCATATTATGATTTATTATTATTATTATTATTATTATTATTATTATTATTATTATTATTATTATTATTATTATTATTTATTTATTTTCAGGTATTATAATTATCATTTCTGTTTGAAACATTTTGAAAATATTATGAAAGTATAAACTGTACGATGATACTGTACTACAGATATTAAAACAAACTGCAGTGTGTTCTAAATTTCATAAAAATAACCTGTTAGCCTTGGACTTAATCCACTTGATGACAATGACGTGTTCGATTCCTAAATTAATAATTTTAGGAAGAACCTTAACGGACTTTCACGTCGCGCCGTTGCAATGAAGCCACAAATTTATCTCTGTGGAAGTGCACAAGCGCCACATAACGCCTCTGTTTGCAGCGATTTCTATCTTTAAACCGTTTTTATTTTTTCCCCTCCCCTCCTGGCTTCCTCGTCCATTCCATAACGAGCTCTTGTCCTTTTTCCGCAATAAAACGCTGCTGGTTATAGCGCTTTCCTGCTTTTCCCTGTCAGAAGCAAATATAGACCTTGGTGAATAATGCTGCTCTTTAGCAAAACTTATTTTTTAACGGAGGGTTTTCTGATTCTGACTGGCTCTCTCTGCGTTCGAAGTGGAACTTGGACAAACCTAAAGCGTGTAGGCCTTTAAACAAGAATCAGCCTGGAAAGGCCAAGGAAATTTGTATGGCTTTTATGTTAGAGGAATGACTCTTAGATATACTGAGACTAAATTTACCAATTTCAGTTACATACAAGGCTATTTATAACGACAACGATGATTTATTTGCGAAATCTCAATCTGCTGTAATAATTACTTCCAAAGTTATGAAACACAAATTTCATACATTGCAAACTACTTTTTATCGAGTTTGGAACACTTCCTAGTATATATCTAGTGTATTGTTTTCCTACTAAGACTTCAAATTATTGTAATAGAACGACAAATTCAATCCAGTTACTTTTCATTCCCTTTATTCCCTTCTAAACTTTTGCAAATATACACAGTCGTTAACACAACCTACAGTCTTTCGTGAGATCACAACTCACATCTTTTACTTCTTGTAACCTTAGCTCAGTCCTTTCAGTGTCTTTATTTACTTTCTCTTTCTCGGATATATTCGACGCTCGTTGAATCTTCTTTACTTCGACGCGACATACTGCACATATACACTGATTCTCACTCATGTCCATATCTCTTACTCTCCTGCTGTTTCCTCGTCTCCTTATAGATGGGGAATGGCGTCACATGGACCTTTCACGAGCTTCTTCAAACACACCGGCGATGAGGTAACCAAATCTTTCTCAAAGGCTCTGGAAAAAAACCTGCCGCTCTGATTGCCGTTAGTCACGCACACACAATCACGTGAGGCAGCCTAACCTTGAACGCCTGTGCTCACCGGTGGGTATGTGGTGTGAAGTAGCTTAGCCCCAACAATCCCTTGTTTTGCGCCGCGCCCGGCGTCACGATATTTATACCTAAGGAAGTTTAAGTTTGGTAAGACAAAAACAGCTATGAAACAGTCGGCATAAAATTGTATAATAGTTTCCCTGATTCCCAGATCAATTTTCCATTGATTATTTCGAAAGCAATATATGAAGTGTTATAATTTTTTATCTTCTCTATAAGGTTTAGGAATTTTATTTTATTGATCACATATAATAACACTGAAATTTATTTCAGTTATGGACGTTACTATTCATGTGCACTTCACTGGAAATAAAATGTTTCAACTAGTCTTATGCACCAAATTGTTATAATAACTTAAATGCTTCTTGTGATATAAAAGTAGATGCAGATCAATTAATGATTTTGCTTCTTTTATAAGCTTAAAATAGATGACTTAGTTGCTACCTTTCAATCAATTTAGATGCTTAATGCAGTCTCCATTATCAAATAAAATTTCATTAATTGGTTTAGCTTTTATCAAACCAGTAGCATTTCAAGAAAATCACTGCACTTTTAAACTGGCTTATTATATTTAATAATGTAGATTACGCCACAAGTGATACCCCACGAACTACCTATCTATTGAAGTATGCTTGTTGAATACAACCGGAAAAGCATATTTACATTCCCACTCAATGAGCTTTTGAACATTGTGGAAGCATAAAAATGAGAGAGGTTAAGTCGCAACAATGTATCACATGTATATAGTTTGAAGGTGTAATATTTATATGCAAACACTAACTAGCCATTTTGTGATGTCGATCTTATTTTCCTCCTTTCTCCCTCCAACTCGGTGTGTTAAACGTGGTCGGCGATACACTGCTAATAAAACAAAAGCTCCTAGATGGTGGTGAAAACAAAGAACAAAACAATGGAGCGGGTTGAACCTGGTGTCCCCTCTGGTGGTAAAACTGACAACCGTTACTTCATAATACAGTCTCTCACCTCTGGTTTTCAGTTTATCGGATAGGCTGAGAACTTAAAGCAATACACTTACAACCATTTCACAAATAAACTCAACATAAACAACATCGTTATTATTAAGCATTATTACAAATTAGCATTTACTTACGAAACCACACGACGTATCAAATCTCCTGCAATCTGAAACAAATGATGGGAAATATGTATTGTATAAAGATGTGACTTAGCAATATTAATAGTAATAATAACAACAATAATAGGATGATTATAAAAGTCGATTCCTTTGGATACAATAATTACACTATATTAAACGTATTTTGGTTATATCAGACATTCTTAATCTTTTTGTAAAGAATATTTTAAATCAAGTGTTGTACTCACACGACTTTCCCTTTTACTAACCATTCTTACAAACTCTTATTCCTATAATCTTCATGTTAGTTGAGATAAACACTTGCAGAAATTATCTTATTGCTTATTTCATTCTAGGCGCAAGGGGAATATGGGAATACAGTAGGCTTGAGGGAGTCAATTTTTTTAAAACTGATCGCTATATGAAGGCTTGAAATTCCGTTCTCTTTGCACAGCTAAGATATAAAGAAATGAATAACAACCTTACAGTTGAGGAAAGTATAAGTATTGCACAACATACTGAAATAACAAGAAAATTATTTGGACGTGAAGTGTGTGTTTTAACAAGATCTAAATTTTTGAACAGTAAGATTTGGCCTATCTCTTAGGCTTTGCCAGTTATGTATACATCATCAAGAGTAAACAGACTACGTGAGCCATAATTAGAAAATTCAAAACATACATTTAATTTGCCATAAAAATATCTTGCACTTTAATCACAATGGCTAGGGCCATTTTCGAGAAAATAAATATTTTCGAAACATTTTTCATGCAAAGGCTTGTTTAGGGTGAGGGAATTTTCTTTGAAAAATATTAAACTTAAATACCAACTTCGTTTTTTTAACCGACTTTTCGTTTTTGAGTTATGTTGACAGGAACATCACAGACACACACACACACACACACACACACACACACACACACACACACACACACACACACACGACCTTTTATAAAAATGCATTTTTTGGGCCTCAAAACGTATATTTTTTATGAAATCTTGACGTGAAATACGGTGCTTCCCTTACTATAAGTAGATAAAATAAAAATATAGGAATGTACACAGATGTTTGTTTCTGTGAGGGAAACAGTAAGTAAATATATCAAACCCTACAGACCAATAGATAATGAAGCCAAGCACACCACATATGTGTGATTACAAAGAGTATGCTAAACGATTTATAGATTCCATTTCATTAAACGACGAACTTTTTCTGTACCCCAAATGCTTAGCCTCTGGATTTATCCGTATACGATTATTTTTAACAGTCATTTGGTTCCAAATGAAACAGAATTACGACACCAAAAACAGACCACATCCATGCACTTCATGATCATATACCATTCTAATAACCTATTTTGAGCTTTATTTATTCCTTTTTCCAATCATAATATCTTTGTAATTTCCAAAACACACATTTTCATCGTTATTGGTAAATACTTAACGTACATTGAAAGTGTATAGCAACAAATCACATGCTTGATTAAATTACGCATCATTAATATTCCATGTGGCATAAAAGCCATTGCAAGAAATTAACTGTTTGCAAATTATCTGGCATTCAGTAGCGCATATGGTAGACTGCAGATTGCGAGGAGAGGGTCGAATTGATAACTATTCAGTGAGGAATATTAGTACCTGTCAGGGTACATAGCGTTCACAAATAGCCGTTAACCGTGATTATTGAATCTTAACGGGTTTGATCAAGTTGTAATGGCATTGAGCTCAGGCACATGGCCCATTTGCAGGATTCTGCAACCGGTGTCTAGTCCCTGCACACATCTTCCCGATCATTAAATAACGCCACTGTCAATTTCACATTGATTTAATGGCTGAACGGCCCATTTCACGGGACAAAATAGCCCAACGTTGTTAAACTGTCCTTTTAATAATGAGTGATGAACTGGAAATGTCCGATTGGGAATACAAAAGCCGTCTCTGAAAATTGTGTTAGCCAACGATCGCTGAAAACAGATTTTTAAAAGGGCCTCCATTTAGTATGTATAACTCATGTTTATCGCAACATTCTCATGCTGGCTGTATAAACAAATAACAATCCATTTCATTACTTCTAGCTCGGAATGAATATAAAATAAACATAATTATTTGACCTCCAAACCGATATCAACCCATGTTCTTATACAGACGAGATTGTTTATATATAGCCTTTCAAGTTATACAGATTTGTGACAACAGAGAAACAAAAGATAAAAACAAAATGTTTGTGTATATCCAAAGAACTGGTGACGTGCAAATTTAGAAACCAAAGGTGAAATTATTGACTAACTTATGAAAGTTAAATATTTGCAAGAAAAAGAGCATAAAATTTACGTGATACTAATTGAGCGAATAAATATTTGAGGAGCATTGGAAGTTAAATGTCGACATAAACACATACGGATAATTTTTTATTGAATCAGATGCCTATAACAAATTTAAAGCTAAAAAAGTAACCATTTCGATGAACTTGTTAGAGCAGAAAAAATAAGCAAACAAGCAACAAGTAGGAGTTTTTCATCGACATGGGCCTGCGTGAAGATAGACATGCATAACCTGAAATACCAAGGCAATTGGCTGACCAAACAGCAAATAAGCGACCCAACTATAACTACATATGATGCTATCCCATTTAAAAGAAGCCTTATCAACTGTGGAAGGCAGGATGACTTGACTTGACTTGACAAGAAGAAAACTTCGTGTTGTAATATGGATTTTTGCAACATTATGCGCAATGCCCAGCAATGCTCTTCTCAGGCAAGATCAGGTTGTAATATCCAGACTGAGAATAGGTAATTCTAAGATCAAACAAGGCTATCTTATAGCAAAGGACCGAACACCCATGTCCCACCAGTACACTAGTATCGGCCAACCACATATTCGTGAAATGTCCAGAATACGATAAATGCAGAGAACACTATCAAATACCCAGTGAGCTATGAAGGCAATGAAGTATCCTATGCGACCAAAGATAGTTGCATTGTTTAAAGGCATAAATTTATATAAAAGAATATAGTGTACAACGCTTTGTTATATTATATCAGAATTTTAAACAGTTTATTGCAATGGTGTCAAGGTATCACCATGTTCTGACTGTTCAATCAATTTTTAACTCAAGCTACGACAATTATGTTAAAGCAGTTATAAAAGTTTAGATTAAATAAAAATCATAAGAGGACGAAGGTATCTGAGTCATAAAGTTACAGACAAATTGGATCTGAAAATGTTCTGATCATGTTGAGTGACCTGAACTATAACATCAGGTTTCTTATTTAATTGAATTTCGTTCAGGGGCCTACAAATTTGCATTTCCGATGAAATTCCGATATCATATTTTTGTGTAATGCAATAATTCTTCTACTTACTCTAAAGATATAACAGAAATTAAAGGAAAGAAAGCTTGAAAACTGCAGTATTAACCATATATTTTAAAATGTGTATCTCTAAATACAGGATGGAAGTAAAATGATCCACCAGACTTTAACAGTGAATTTCTCATGTTGTAAATAACAAGAAAGTCTAATACCAAAATTTTGAAAACTTAGAAACAAAATTATCAAAAATTATCAAAAAAATGTATCATCACCTGGCTGAAATATTATTGACTAAAGGTTCTTGATTTATGACTATATTCATAGAAAATTGAATAAACGACAACTTTTACCTTTGGCGTATTTCAATAGATTCAACGGTTTTTGTGTAAATTAAATTTAAAAAACCCACAATTTATTGCAACAAAAAGGTAACAAATAATGGGTTCTTTTAAATTTAATTTACACAAAAACCACCGAATCTATTGAAACACGCCAAAGGAAAAAGCTGCCATTTATTCAATTTTCTATGAATATAGACATAAATCAAGAACGTTCAACCAATAATAATTCAACCAGGCGATGATAAATGTTTTTGATAAAAATATTTTTTTCTAGAAAACTATAAACTTTTCAACATTTTGGTATTAGACTTTCTTGTTATTCACTACATGAGAAATTCACTGTTAAAGTCTGATGGATCATTTCACTTCCAGCTTTGTGCTGTGTTGAGTTGCCACATGGACATCTGTATTGTGGAGCCTGGGGGGGGGGCGGAGGGTTGGGGGGGGGGGGGGGGAATACAGCCGCTTTGCTCCCTGTGACTGTACGGTTGCGTTTTGGAAACAATGTCACTGTTACTGACATGCCCGGAGTTTTAGCGTGCTTTCACAAATACTTTCACAGCAACTGATTTGCGTGCACCTAATCAGAGACACAACCTTTTGGCTCGGTAGCAAACACTTTTTGTTGCGGTGGGCACAGCCCCAATGACCACAGCTTGAATGGAAAGTGACAACACTGCCAGGGATCAATGTCCGTTTTGAATCTTGATTAACCCTCCAGTGCTTAGCTTTGATGGCAAACAATATACTGATATTAGAGGCAAGTCTTTAATTAAAGGTAATTTTGGTACACAGGAAACCGTGTTCACAAACTTTTCAGTATACATACTCTCAAGCTGTGAACGTTAAGCTGGTGAATGACGTCTCAAATACCGGAGGCAATATTGCCCACCTGGTGACCGTTAATCTAGCAGAAATATCGAAGGTCATATTCAATACGACACGGCCCCTACTGCAAGTTGCCACCCAAACTGCAAGGGTTCCCTCGTCGCCCTCTCTCTGGGTAGAGGAAACACTTCGGTCGTGCGCCAGGGGTCAACCTCTGCAACTGTTGGGGTTCTATGCACTTCACTGGCTTCACAGGCTCTGTTCAGCCTACAGTTTCACTTCGCCACAGCTTTTCCCCTAGGGGTGTGGTAGCGTGCGAAAGATCCATGTCGGGGTTACAGTGGGCACGCACACGCACGCGCACACACACACACACACACACACACACACACACTGCAAGAAATTTAATCAAAAGGCTCTTCAATTCTTTTTCACTTGACTAACACAACGTAAGCAATACAGCAAAAAATCAAGAACATGACTAAATGAGTCTAAAGGTATTTTAATACAACGTATCAAATAAAACAGCCAATGTGTTTCAAATGAACATCTCGACTTATTTTGGGGCCGTCAAGTTAATTGAATGTTGGCATGCTAGTGAGCTTTTATTTGAAAATATAGAGTCGGGAATGCCATATTGCGAGTAGAATTACTGGAATTTTGAAGGCCATACTCCTGTTTGTGAGAAATAAAAACATCCTACTTGAAATGGCAGGACAACATTGCAAAAATAACCAGGAAAATCAGGAGTAAGTAATATATAACGAGAGTAGGCGCGAAGGGAATTCTTGACGTAACTGCTACGCATTCTTGGAGCTAAACAAATAAACAGTTAAGGTTGTACCTAAAGTAAACAATCGAACAGGGTGATATCCCAGTCAGGAAATTGCGTAGATGCTTTCGTATGCAACCTATAACATTTAAATAGACCTGGGACTCTCTCCGACCTCTAACGACTAACATGAAGTCATCTTAGACTTCTTAGAGCTTAACATCATTAGTTGTATGCTGCATATGTAAGGATTAAACGAGTAAATCACTTTAGGATTAACAGCACAATCGGTTTTTGAGTGTTCATGTAAGAAAAAAGAAAAAAAGTCTGATGTATTGCCCTTATATGATATTAGTTGGGATTATCTTATAGGTTATTTTCTTGTAGGTGCAAGGGAAATAAAGGAATACAGAAGACTTTGAGCCATAACCAAATTGTTTAAAGCTTTTATATTCGTTCTCTTTGCACGATCAAGGGATACAAATGTGACCTTTAATTTGAGAAAAGTTGAAGTAGTATAAAGCTCACACAAATAAGAAGGAATAACCCCAAAATGATTTATAGCACAAAAATTCACTTGGACATAACTTCATAACATATATTTGTATACCTAGTAGTGTATCTCTTACGATGTACCAATCACAGAAAAAGCGTCAAGAGTAAACAGGACTATGGCCAAAAAATTCAAAATATACATTTCATTTGAAGGGGTAATTTATACGGTGGAATTTTCTTCAAAATCTTCGCGTCGCAGCGTAGAAACTGAAATACCCACCTTTCGTTTTTGAGTTATGCTGTTCCCAGACAAACGGGCAGAAATACAGAGACATAGATTGACACCCTGGCTCAACAGATCTTTTTCTAAAAATGCTTTTTTTGTTCAGGAGACCTCAAAACATATTTCCGCTGAAATCTCCACATCGAAATTTTGGTTTCAATGCAATGCTTCCCCTACGTGCTAGAGAAAGTAAAAAAGTGATCTGAGCTGTTCTACATTTCAATACCTGTGACCTTTATGTGTGATATGATGAGTGGAAATTAAATTATGTTGTTTTTAACCACGTTATCAGTTGCCAGGATCTATCAGCCATTGGTCTTGTCCTGCTTTGAACCTGAGACCTCGGGATCAATATAGGATCCTGACGCCTAGTCAGCTGAACCACCCAGACCTACTTGGAGCGACATATTGTTTTAAGTGCCGTTGTTATTTTAAACAACAAGAAAGTTTAAAGTGTTTCAACTTCAATGCTTTTTATCGCTGCTCTTAATTGGAAGGAAGTTTAAATCCATTGACGTAAATAATTAAATTATTCTTAACCATTTTTTCCACACCATGCCTCACTATATGGTTTATACATAAATAATTTAACATAAATATTATAGTTAACATACTAAATAACAAATATTTATGCATAATACTTTAACATAAATATTAATATAATATAAACATTTGCGTACATAATGTATTTCTTTTAACTTCAATTGTGGTTTTACATTGATCAAAACCTATACCATTGATAAAGGGCATAACGAATTTAAGTATTCCTTGATAATATTGTAGTTCTTTGGCCAGTTATTGCCGCATTTTGTTTTAAGCTTAAAAGAACTATGTGGCTGTTTCAGGTTTGGACATATCCACCATGATCCCCATCATGGGCTATCTTCAATTTTAAGTCTGTG
The DNA here is from genome assembly GCA_030765045.1 of Tenodera sinensis. NCBI lineage: Eukaryota > Metazoa > Arthropoda > Insecta > Mantodea > Mantidae > Tenodera > Tenodera sinensis. Next base: position 8,349,693 of record CM060971.1, read on the forward strand.
GTAATAGCTTCTAGTTCTTCCGTGTGCGGTTACTATTATTTTAAACATGAATATAGGTTAGGTAATGGGAATAGAGGGAATAGGAGAGATAGGGAGGGGTTCGGCACAGTAGCCTGAGGCTTATTCTATATTTGCCCCAGAAGGGAGAATGAGGTGCCAAGAGACACAGGGCGGTCAGATCCAGACTAACGGTGAGGACATTGGCAAAGGTCCCTAAAGTTCCCCAAGTTTGACCTCCCCTCCAAATCTTTAAGTCTTCCGGGGCCATCTTAGGGTGACCCTGACGTGGTCTAACGCCCCCACATGCCACCGACCTAGCCGGATTCCATGGACAACAAAGGACGGAAAGAGTTTGTGTGCGCATATCATCCTTCCATCCAACGCCTTCACTGACACTTACGACCTTAAAAGAACCTACTAGATGAACGATGAATAAAATGGTTAATTAAGTGAAATGGAAGGACAGGAAATTCCTGAGATGTCTAGTGACCTGGAAAACCCCCGATAAAAAGCAAGGGTCAGGAAAGTCGGCCACGGAAATTAAACCCATGACCTCCCGTATGCGAGTCATCTCGCTGCGTTAAAGTTTGTGTTTTATTGAATATAGGTGTTTCTGGAGTTATGAAAACTTATTTCTCCCACTTCTCTGGTAAAGTGCTTGTTCGTGCATCTATACAGAGGTTTGAATTTTCTTGCAGATAGCAGAATACAATTTGAGGGGGTAAATAAATCATATCCTTGGATGATTTTCCTTCTAGCCCATGTAAATATACTACATATGAATGCTCTATAGTTACCACGAAGAATGAAAGTGAACTCCCTGTGTTTTTGCATTGAATTTAGTCGGTTATGAAAGCGTAGGCATGGCTAAAATGTGTTACTGTATTACATAGTGGCGAAAGTGAAATTGGATCTAAACCACTGGGGAGCATTGGCATATGCTAACTTATTCAGTCGAGTCCCGCCTTATCATTAAGTTGGCCGGAAAGAGGCTGTGGTCAAGGGACTGTACTTTTGGGAACCATTAGTATGCGGTGATCAGGTGGAGTAGCGATGGGAGCCAGAAACCCATCAAGAGCAATTTTCAACGAAATACAACGTTAACTGTTACATATTCATGTCGTTTGCATGCAGTGGGCTGCTTCAGATCAAATTCGGTGCTTCAAACATGCTAAATCAGACTACAGCGTGGAGAAAATGGTTGTACTCTTCATGAAACTACCCTTCATTTGGGAGTTCATGTATGACTATTAAATGATCTAATATCATTCAGTTTCATTCGTGACACATCGGGTTTATTTACGAATACAGATATCTCCAGATTATGGGTGAGCAAGAAACACATCTAGCACTTTAGGAGCCTGCATTTATTACAAGAGGAAAGGCCAGATATTTTACTCCATTTCTGATTCAAGCTACAACTTCATTCGTTACAAAGTGTTGATTGAATTGATAGTTTACGATCGTTACGTTGGTCTGCACTTTCACTACTTTCAACCCAAACAGCAGTCGAAAATTTACTCTAAATACATCGCCGTAGTGCAGTGCTGGCGCGCCTGCCTCTGTCACGGGGTACCCCAATTCGATCCCCAGTACCTACATGGGATTTTTGTCCAATGGAAGGACTGGTTCCGGTTGCATTCAGCCTCGTTGTGTTTCTGAGAAACCAATTGAGGAACTACTTGACTGAAAAGTAGCGGCCCCTGGTCAAGAAGACCGCATAACCGGCCGGGAGGGACCGGGGTGCTGACCACTAGCCCACCTCCAGTACTGCACCCCACTGACACCTGTGGTGGACAAAGATGGGAGCGGCCGAGCGGTAGGCTTTGGCCCAAATGGGCTTTGTGCAACGGCGTTACCTTTTTTGCATCTTGATTAAAGCGTTTGACAAGGTCTAACTAAACAGCTTTAGGAATAATATACATAGATTTTATTTGGTGGTTTTTCATTTCAGTATACTTTGTAATGGGGTTTTTATAATATCGGTCGGATGTATAGATGTCTTGTCGCGTATTACGCTTAGCCTCAGACGGAGAGATTATTATTCATTAATCTTAGGCGTAGTACCGATCGGTATTTAGGTTTTGGAGAAATACTTCGTAAATGATAAACGAAATCCAGAGCACTACGAACGACCTATATCACAGTTCAAACTTGAAACAAATGGTTAATTCAATATATAACTGCTCACAACAGTTTTATTGACGTATTACGTATAAATCTTGAAATCTTTTACATCATGGTATTTACATTATACCTTCAAACGTTGTACCATCAATCCATGACCATTTTGTCCTTCGTTGTTTATATAACAAATGAAGTTCGCCTCTGTTGCTTCCGTTTTTCCAGTTAGAATGATTTCAGAGGGTTCACACAGCAAACTGCTTCTCAGTCATACATACATGAATACAATTTGGCCTCAACTTTTGCTGCTTACTACGTGTGAAATGCGAAATATATAAACATCTGCTTAAACATGTGTACTATCACCTAGATAATGTAATTTAGAAACACTTCAGCTACATTTTAAATGGCAGGATTAAAATAATAAGCTATACACCTATTGATTTTCCGAAATTTTATTTTACGTAAAGAAGGTATCTGCTGCTTGATTTTAGTACCTACAAGAACACTCCATTAATTTGAGAATATAGCTTTTTCTCCACTTTTTTCTTTTCCACACTGGATTTACAGTTTGTCATCTTCAGATAGGATCATAAACCTCGTGCTTCATTTTCCAAACCAAAAGTTATTTGCCGGCACTCGCGTAAACAATAACCCAATTTTAACTGCATGCAGCAGCATTCAATATATATCGTGTTTTTAATTATAAATCCTACTTGAATATTTTGAAATAACACTTAAATGTTTTACAAACAGCACATCTGAAGCCACGCAATTTTAGAAACTGTATATGAATGTCAATCTAATATCAAACTCTTTTTAAGGTACTCTCGACTCACATAAAAATCCAAACTACTGGCACTTGAATTAAATTGAGAAACTAAAGCACAACAGCTCCATCAAGTAGTTCCTCAATTGCCCCCCTCCCCCCTGGGAGCTAACGAGGCTGAGTACATCCCGTACCATAGTGTAATTACAACTGTTACAGGTTTGCAAGACAAAGGCGTGACAAAGGGCCACGTGCCCACGACCTTATGTCGTGTCTTGGCGCACAGAAATCCTGATACTGGGCTTTGGAAGATAATCGTATAGGAAGTTAGTGGTATTATTGGTAATTGAGGACAAGGTAATGAACAATCTAATGCAAATATCCGAATCATTTGCGTACTTACAAATTTATTTATTAAAAATAGCACGTTTTCAGGCTAGCTAGCACCTCTTAGTAGAAGTTAATTAATTTTTCTTCCTCACTAGCAGGTTGAAAGGGATTGAAATGGGGTTGAAAAGAGGTAGCATGGGACAAAAAAGCTCAAACCCCGGTTATGGCATTGAATTTTTCAGTCTCTTTCTACCTATTTCCAAACTCTAGGTAGCAATGCATAAAAGGACTGATGTGATAATGGACAGTGTTCCGACTTCTAATGATTTCTGCAAGGCCAATAAGCTCACAATACCTCGGCCAGTAGATCACGCATTCAGTATGATAGTCTACATGCCAGGATTGTTCATTTGACGGCGGAGTTACAGCCATGTGACTGGTCAAAGCATTTAACTTTGTCTACTACTACTTTGTTTCAATCGGTTTATGGAAAAAAAAAAAAAAAAAAGTTTCCTAGTCTTTGTCCTGCAATTTTCTCTGTACTACAACGTTATACCTTAACTCAAAGTTCATATCATCTCATTTTCAATTCCTCATCTTGAACCCTCACGTTAAATACATAAGCCGAAGTTGGAATTTTAACAGATTTTACTAGACTTGATAAAGATGACCTAAGTAGAAAAAATAATACATTTTTAGAGCATTAATGCTAAAGTTACACAGTAAGTAGTATAAGTTTTGTACTTCATTGAGATATACTTTATACATTAGGAATTTATATAAATTATGTCCAGTACATCAGTTTAATTGTTATTCTACTCGATAAATGCATGGTGTCCAATTATAACGTAAACAAACCATCCCATGTAAACAAGTAATATCATTATAAATAATTCTTCACTTAACGTTTATTATCTATCATTATCAATAATACTTACACATTCTAAACCTGTTACGCTTTACTCTGCCGAAGTAGTTCAATTAATATTCAGCTGTAATAAAATTATTTTAAATATTTGGTCTTCTCTTACTGTAATATTCAATTTAAATAAATATAGAAACTAACCTACCCACACCGGTTGAAACAGATCTTCAAGGTCGAGCAAACCTAGTTGTTGAACATCTATACCCAAAGCTAATCTTAATCTAACATCGAGGTCACAATCATTTTCGACATCAACCCTCAAAGAATTCTGTCAACACTAAGCTAACTTAATCTTTAAATCAAATATTAAAATTAAAAAATTATTTTGTTATTTAACGACGCTGACAATTACCAAGATCATATCAGCGTCGCCGGTGAGTCAGCACAGCCGTTTTTCAGCACACTTAAAAAGCATCAGTTTGGGCCGGGTTTGAACCCGCGACTTGGGATCAGTAGGCCAGTGTCTAACCAACTGAGCCACCCTGAGCGACATTAATCAAATATGGATTATAATTAAATTTATATTATTTATATTATAATATAAAATTACAGAGGAATTTAATTTAAATTCCAATCACTCCACTTAAATAAACGCCATAATAACCAAAAACTTAAGTTTGAACTCAATTAATTATTTCATACATTAAACTCTATAGGGTCTTCTCGTCCCTTAATAACATTCAACTGTTTTTACTTAAAACAATATATTTGTCTGAACTTTCTTGATGTCTGACAGTCAAATGTCATAATTTTGAACAAGAAATTGACTGAATTATGATCTGAAGCTTTCCTGACGACGAACATATTCAAGATGTTTTCAGGCTTCGAGCCAGGTGTCGTGATGAAGTCATCCACGTTTCGAGAGTGTTCATCTCTTCCAACATCAGGATGCACACTCCCGAAACGCCACTACACCGGCTCGAAGCCCGAGAACATCTTGAATAAACTGACTACATTGTGTTGATTTCGAGATGATAACATAGGCAATAAGAATTACATAACGTTTAAAAGCGAAATAGTGTTTTTTCGTTTCACGTCTTGTGCTTATAGCGCTGCTCCTTCCGTGCAATTGCAATGTGTCAACTGCCATTCAGCGACTTCGTTCGTGACGAAGAGCTTTGTACATTCCGATAATTGACAATTGCAACACAAAGTTATTTCTTAACCCTTTGTTTACCATGAAAATAAATTATTGTGAAAATGTTCAGTTTTGTTTAAATATATTATTATGAGGGCAAACAGAATCATAATTAACACACGAATTTGACACAAATGAATGTTCATCTTAATTTAACTCAGCTTAACCACTGCGAATCTAGGCATAATTTATTCTCTATGATAGTCTGCAAGGCAGTTGTTAGTTTTGTTCTTGCACTACACTTCTGACAGGTCATTTAGTGCGATGTGGAATTTTGGCTGCGCTTCATCGTGCAACACCCGCAAGAGACATGTGAGCAGTTTATCGAGGCCATTAGTCAGAGGAACATGTTTTGAAGTGGTTGACAACAGATATCTTTTTGGTATGATTTATTGGTGTAGATTGCGATTCACCTACAAAACCTGCAACGACATTGAGTTGAAACTTCTTGAGGTTATGTGTATTTCCGGGTTCAATTCCCTAAAACTCATGATAGCATTGACCATTGTGACATCCAGAAAGTGCTCTTTTTGTCAGATTCATAGTACGATTTGAGCATATATGTCTTATCCACATCATAAAAGTTTGATAAGAACAGTATACCTTTTCTGTCTTTCCAAAATATAAGTAAACAACCCAACTTATGAATACCTGAATTGGAATTCTCCCCTTTTAATCCCCTTTTCTGCTGTAAAATCTGATGAAAATTCAAGGTTCCCTTTGCAACTCTTCCACAAACATATACGCCATACTCCTTCTCCAGACACCTTTCAATAGAAACGCCTTTATTTGCTGCATATATTTCAAACTGGGAAATATACCTATTTTCCTTTGCTAGAACCAATACTTTATTACTACGTTTTATCGGCTTTTATAGCATGTGCTGCTTTATACTTGAACGTGCTTTGAATCTTATCATTGATTCAGCAATCTCTTGTCTATTGGTTTGTATGAAGATAAAAATGGTTTCGAATTGTAAACACTTGTAAACTGCTGTCTCCGAAATGTCTAGGCAATGCTAGTCTAGAAGATTAGCGTGCCTATATGTCTAGATCAAACATCCAATAAGGGTTTTATGGTATAGAATTCCGGTTCCTCTGGTTTCGCTTTACTTGCAGCTGACGGTTTCTGTAAAGAAAAGAAGTCATGTTTTGTGTACCCTCACCGGTATGATATATTAGCTACTTAATGATTGGTTATCAATATTAAACCTTGCCGATATATATTAATAACCCGATAGATTGTATCTAAGACCTGAAAGCGTTGTTGATTATGGCTTCATGAGTAACCAGCCTTGATAATTTAAATACGGATTTTGAGATGGCCGTTTATGTCTTATTCAGTTCCTTATGAAGACCATGAATTTGAGATGACCATTTATTTTTCAGTTTCTGTCGATAGCCAGTGAGTTTCCCATCGCCGAAAGCTTGACATTTTTAATTTAAAATTGTTGATTACCCATTATGCCATATCAATCAACTCCGAGAGTGGTCTATTTCTGCAACTATATTAATTTCGTTCACTGAGACATCGTGGTATTTTTTATCATGTGTTTCAAGGTTAAATCTACAAAATGAAACGTGCCTTAAATCGATTTGAAAACCGGTAGGGCCAAAGTTCAGACTCCGTGTTATTGCTCTATGAAATGTGAAGCTAATCTATGTTCATTATAGCTAGGAAAACATTAGCAACCCGAGCTGATGTGAAAATGCACAACTCAGCAAGCGCTTCGGACTGCAGTAGTTAAATTTCACTGGTGAAGATAATCGTCGGTCTGATTTTCTAGCGTGGTAGGCATTTCATGACCCATGAAAACGCAAATTCGTATCAGCGGAACGGAAGCAGAAGAAGAAACCTCAGCTCTTACGTAGGCATACTGTGTTGGAGAGGCCACATGAATTAAGTTTCTATTTCCTGTGTTGGATCACCAATATATAACAAAGTGGCTTTTATTATAAGCTATCTTGTTTTTTTAAACACTGCAACATTGTCCAGTTTTCAGTACAAATTAAAATAAACAAAATTGAAAAGTGGGAAAACAAAATGCAGAGTACCACCCATTCGGACTCTTCTTTGTGGAAACTACTAAAGGCTTTCAAAGTTTCTCCGAGCGTCAACTCCGCAACTGGGGCGCTGAACACTCAAGGCGGCCTCCACTTCTCCGCAGAGGAGAAAGCTGAGGTCTTCGCTGACTGTCTCCAAGACATATTCACCGAAAACCCAGTGACCAACCGTGAAATAGAGCGGGAGGTCCAGACATGGGTACAAACCTGGGTGGCGCGGAAGCAAGAGGAACAACTACCCACCATAACACCACAGGAAGTTTACAAGCTCATTAGGAAACTGCCTATTGGGAAAGCTGCCGTGTATGTGTGTGTGTCTGTGTGTGTATATATGTGTGTGTGTGTGTGTGTGTGTGTATGTGTATGTATATAAAGAAAAGAAAACTAAAAAAAAAAAAAAAAAAAAAAAAAATGATTGCAACAGACACCGAAAGACAAACCAAACTATAAGCTTGTAAAAAAATAATTGTAAGTAGATGTAAATTTGTAGCCTGTAAGCCGGGCCCCTTGTATTGGCACCAGGCCCAAATTAGTAATAAAGAAAGAAAGAAAGTTTTCACTGTGACCTCACGTTTTCACTGTCACTTAAGATATCACAACAGAGACGACCTAGACAATTAACTGTGTCATAAGCGAGAACATTGGCTCGTCTAACCAAATAGACACATCCTGAGCATTCCCGGCGTGCGCGTGTGTATGCAATCAAGGAAGGCTGGTGTGACGTCATCCCCAGCATAAAAGAACATGAGAAAGCAGCAGGGTCACTCAATTCAGTTTTAGAGTTAAGGCTACGGTCATAAGCCGGTGAGTATGAGCCAGCTGTGCGTGTGTATTGTCGTGTGTGCACCGTAACAGCGTGCAGGACGTCATGGTTAGTGTATGAGACTGTAAAAGTGAAAAAAAAAAGACTGAGAAAGACTACGAGAAGTAAAAGTTGTGAGTTGTGATAGCACGGCAGACTGGACTGAGTTGACGTTGAAAAGAAAATTGTGTATATGTTACATTTTAGAAGACAAAGTGCTAGAAAAGTAACAGCCGTGGATTCTTGCCTTTTATTACAGTATAATCAACACGTATAAAAGCGAAACTACCATAGTTCATTTTCTGCAAATTTTCAACGGTGCAAATGCAATATATTACGCGGAGGTTTTAAGTGGAGTGCTAAATATAAATGGGAAAGAGGATAATAAATATTTAAACCGTAATATGGCACTAAAATAATAGCCTCGAATAACAAAGGGTGAATCATTTCTAAGGACATTAAGGCATTAATTTATAAATATTCTACAGATCGCTCTATTATCTAAACATACGAAGAGATTTATGATACAAAACGCCAGATATATAAGGCTGAATAAAGCGGAGGTACGGTAATATACACTGGACACAATAAAATTACATTCCCTTAGGAATTAACTACTGTTTAAACCAATGAGCATCATATTTACCAATAAAAAAGGTAAAAATATCAGGTTGGACCATAAAGCAAAAACATAATTAACTTTCGCTTTCAAATTTCGATAGGGAAACAATCATTTTAGTATCAAGTCCCAAATGTGAATGAAATAATAATAGCATTCTGTGGAGTTAAAATTACCTCTCTCATCAATGTGGTAAGGATTTTAATCAATTTATTTAATTCTGCATATATATTTCCTAGAATCCTTTCATTTCAGGCAATTTTCGTCTAAATATGCATAGCTTATAATACATATTTCACAAACTTCGTGACTTTATTATGATTTAAATATTTCAATCCGAAATATTGTTGAGAATTAGCACACTTATGAAATAAGATAAGAAAAATCATTGGTCACAAAACAGCACAAAGTGAGTAGAAAGAGAAGCCAGGAGCATTGCTGCCAACACAATTAAAGAAGCTTCATATAAACATTGAATAATTATATAATCTTCTATAACAAACGCTTTGAACATTTTAATTTAATTTACAAGGAAACTTAAGTCATACGTCCTTTAGTAAAATGTTTAAGCGTAAATTAAATGATTCCTTTTCAACCGAAGCTAAACAATGACTTTCTCTACTCTTGTACTAACCATTCTTGCAAACTCTTATTCCTATATCTTCTTCGTGTTAGTTAAGATAAACATTTGTACAAATTATCTTATTGGTTAATTCCTTGTAGGTGCAAGGGGAATATTAGAATACAGTAGGCTTTGTGCTATAGTCAAATCTTTTAAATTTTTGAGATCCCGTTCTCTTTGCACGTTTAACATATAAAAAAAATGAATAACGATGTTCCATTTCCTGAAAGTTTTAAGCTTTCTGAAACTCACACACATAACAAGGAATATCTGCGAAATGGTTCACCCTACAAGAAAATTTATTTGGACATAAACTGTGTATTTTAGAAAGATCTACATTTTTTTGTAAAGTATGATTTGGGCTGTCTCTAACGGTTTACGAGTTATGCAAAAGTTGTCCAGAGTAAATACGACTACAGGGGCTATAGCCAGAAAATTCAAGATATACATTTCATTTGTCATAAAAATATCTCAAACATATGACATTTTAATCAAAATCTTTAGAGCCATTTTCAAAAAAATAAAAATTTTCGAAAAATTTTCCATGTAAAGGGTAGTTTAGGGTGGGGATATTTTCTTCAAAATCTTCGTGTCGCATCCTTGAAAGACATTTAGCTTAAATACTAACTTTGGCTCTTAACCTACTTTTCGTTTTTGATTTATGCTGTCCACAGACCGACTGACCGACACACACACCCGCGCGCGCGCGCATACACACGGGCCTTTTACTAAACATACTTTTTTGGATTCAGGGGGTCTCAAAACATATTTCCGGTGAAATCTCAACATCAAATTTTTGTAGGGAATACAATACTTCCCCCACTTACAGTAGAGAAAGTAAAAATTGATATAGCTGAGGCATCAATCCATGGTATTGTTTTCTTTGTTGTTTATTTTTTAAACAAGTGAAGTCAGTCTCTGCCATTTGCTTTTTTCCATCTAGAATCATTCCAGAGGGCTTACGCTACAAATAATGCTTCAAATGTCTCTTACCAGAAAGTATGTAACTGAAAAACAATATTAACAACAGACAACATACTTCATACGTTCTGATGAATGCCTCCCATTGCATTAAATATGGTTTATAACAACAACACAGATACATACATTTGCATAAACTAAATCATAATTATAACAATGTTAACTAATTCAGTCCCTTACAAGTGTGTTATGTATGGTTTTATATGTCAGATTTTTATATGGCTTGAACAATAGTTTATGATACTTCCCAACAGTTTTACATTTTCCCCTTCCAGGTCGAAGGTATCATCTCCAAATTGATTAACTATCCTAAATGGTCCTCTGTAAAACACTACACAAACTAAATTGTATCCCAAACACGTTATCTCCTATATTAGGATGCCATACGTTCTTATTGTTTTAATTTTCGAAGCTCTCTTTTCAGGTTTCTGTCGTATTCTGTTGAATGCTTCGGCGCACTTTTCCTGCTCATTTGGTATTTCAGATTCACGTTTCATCGTGCTAGAGACGTTTATTACCAAGGGCTCGTGCGGTTTTCCTGTCATTAATTCATAGGGGGCGAATCCTGTTGTAGAGTTTATGGAGTGGTTTAAGATCTTTTCAATTGTTTGTACCAGCCCCGGTGATTAGCATGACACTGCACTAAAAAATATTCCCTTCACATGGGTTGCCTTGAGGGTAGTAAACAGACGAATTGTAGATTTTGATACTATCTCTCAAGGCTGTAGTGAAAACCTTGCTTTGCACGGAACCATCAGATTTATGAAGCCAGCACAACGGATGGAGGTAAGGTGTGTCAGATATTTCAATAATGTTGGCACAAATATCAGTTTCCTGGTTTTGTGCCGTATGAAAGTCATTGTGCGTTAATTTCCTCACTGAACCTAGTATTCTGAGTCATGTTTGATGCGTCAAAGTTCATTCTGTCGAAATTCCGACTCCATCTGCGATTGTAGTCTCTATAAAAGTTTATATGGTTGACTTGATCATTTCTTCCGCGGCCTCTAGAGACGTTAGTGCGATTATCATTATCTGTAGCGTTTATATTTTGGACTTTGTGTCGTAGTATAGGACTCCTATTATTAGACCTCGTTTCAAAATGCCTGTCTGCTTCATCACTCTCATTTAAAGCCCTGCGTGCCTCGGCTGTCGAATTGTTTCTCTGCGAGTGTTGTATATTGTTGCCTTTATGACACTGTTGATGCGTTCTCTGGCTTTTATGTTGTGCACTCTCTGCGTAAAGACCATTGTCGTAACGTTGGTTTGTGGGTTTTGTGTGCCTCGAACTCTGCCAATAACTCGATTATATCAATGAAATCTATCGGTTTGGCTACTATCAGATTGTTCCTGATCTGTTGGGGGTAGCGACGTATCATTGCATTTAGACTTCTTGTTCGCTCATTTGGGGCTCTATCAATTTTATTTTGTTGACTAGCTTAAAAAAATACTCGGTCAAAGATATTCCACATTTAGATTCATATCATCCAGTTGCTAACTCATCTTTGATCCTGTTTTGACGTACAGGATCCCAAAATCGATGTATGAATAAATTTCTAAACATACTGTATGTTTCGTGAGAAGCTAGGGTTAGCCTCAACCATTCTAAGACTTTATGTTTCGAACAACGTTTGACAATCATCTCTGGAATTCGTTTGTCATTCTTTTTATTCCAAAATGATCTTCTAGTTCCCGTAGAAAAATGTTTGGTTTGTCACCAGAATTCTCATCGAATGAAGATGGGGTCAAATCATGAAACGATTTGTGTGATGAGTGTAATTTTGGTTATGTGTGTTTAAAGGGCTCTACAAAATCATTTTCCTGAGAATCAAATACATTACTGCCATTGTCAGGTAAGTCAGCGTGTCACATTTAAATTTTCATTGACTTTGTTTGCCTGCAATGCAATCACAACTTGGGCCTCAACCTTTCTCTTGCATTTCTCTTACTTTATTATTTGCATCACGACTAAATTTACTAAACGTTTCAAAGCTTTCTTGCATTTCCTTTATTTTAACCTTTGTTTCACCACTGAATTAATTAAACCCTTCTCGTTGCAATTGCTTTTCATTGCCCAGAACCTTAACAACATCGCTTAAGCTACTTATTTCTCCCGTAAGATCATCTTGTACTAACTTAGTTTCTCCATGTGCTTTCTTTGAACTTTCCACTACCCATTTCTGCTCTATTCTCTTCTATTTCATGTATCATTCTATCTCCTAACCTTGCCATATTTACTCTCTGTTCTTCCAACTTTTCATACTGTTGCTTTCTTAATTTATCAAGCGCTTTAATTACTTCTGCTTGCATTTCTTTTACTATATTTTCTTGTTCTATCCTAATTTCATTCACTAATTCTCCTAACCTAATTATATAATCTTTACTTGACTTAATTTCTGCTCTTAACTCTAAAGACGAACATTTTCAAGTCTTCCTTATACTCTTTCTACTCAGTTCAATGTTTACCTTCTCTACTGGTAAGTAGGAGCAGTATTGTATTCCACCCAAAAATTTGATGTCGAGATTTCTCCGGAAATATAAGTTTTGAGACCCCCGAGTCCAAAAAAAGCATTTTTAGAAAAAAGTCCATGTGTGTGTGTGTGTGTGTGTGTGTGTGTGTGTGTGTGTGTGTGTGTGTGTGTGTGTGCAGCATAACTAAAAAGAAAAGTTGGTTAAAAACCAAAGTTGATATTTAAGCTTTAGCATCTTACAAAGATGCGTCCTCAACCCTGAGCTACCGTTTACATGGAGCATTTATACAACCTTTTTGATTTTCTCAAAAATGTGTGATTTTGATTAAAATGCGATAGGTTTAAGTTATTTGTGTGACAAATGAAACCTATATTTTGAATTTCTGGCCATAACTCTTGTAGTCATCTTTACTCTTGATGACTTGCGTAACTGGTAAACCATAAGACATATCTTACTTACTACACAAAAAATTTGGACCTCATTAACACACACAATATTTCTCTAAATGCATTTTTTGTGGAGTGAACCATTTCGTAGGCATTTCGTATTATTTGTATGAGTTCTGCAATACCTATACTTTTCGAAAATGGTAGTTCGTTATTCACTTTTTTATGAGTTGGTCGTGAAAAGAGAAAGGAACTTGAAATGTTTAAAAGATTTTATTATCGCTCAAAGCCTACTGCATCCGCACGTTCCCCTTGCATCTACATGAAAATTAGAAGCAAGGTAATCTCCTAAATGTTTATCTCGACTAAGATGAAGAAGATACAGGAATAAGAGTTTATAAGAATGCTTAATACAAGAGTATAAAACGTCAGGTGAGTTGAACACGTGATTTTTTTACTTTTAGCTCATTTAAAAACACAAGTTTTGTTTTGTACGAGAGGGTATTAAGAGAGAAAATTTACAGGCAATTCCGGACACTTTAGATGAAGTTAAAAGTAACATACTTCACGAAACTCCCAGCACCTCTCAGAGGTAACTTCAAGCTAATGAGCAATTTCCTTAGCAAGGGTTCGGCAGAGCTCCAACAAAGAAGGCAGGTAGTTCCAACATCTCCTATTTCGATACACGTAAGTGGTTTATTTCTAAGTGTTGGAAATAGCTTACGCGACAAACTGCATTACTCGCATATTTACAGCGGACTTCTTGCCACCTGCACCGCCCACAGAGCAGTCAGACTTACCGGTGGGCTGCTCAGTGCAGAACTGGTTCCGTCAAGTATTGTTCACTCGATATAAAATGCTTGCTTGCAAAAAATGACTCCGCTTTAATCATAACACCCATTCTGTGCAATGATGCGCTGTGATTATGAACTCGATATTAATAAGGAAAATTTAATTCACCGAAGGCTTAAGAATAAAATAAACGCTGCATAAACATATAACGAACAGATATATTTTGTTCTCTTATACACCGTTTTCACGAAACAAAATATGGTAATCAATTACCGGATCAGTTACGAGGTAAACACTCAACAACGCGTAACGTAGACTCAATCACACGTGGAATTAATATCAAAAATCAACAAGCGTGATTTTTATGGATTCATCACATGCGTTTTACACGGTCCTTAGCATTGGTACATAAAATACAAGCATCGCATTTAATGAGTTTTATCCATAAGAGCAGGTCATTGGGATGATGATGATGATGATGATAAAGGCAACAGTAAAAATGCTGTTAAATTGCACCAACAGTGCTGCAAGGTGCTGTACAAGTACTGCAATTGTGTTTCTAGTTGTATGAATAAAATGTTGTCCAGCTATTTATATTATCTCTAATACTCGTATTGAGCTTTTGTACTTTTATGTCTAATATGCTTAAAGTTTAGACAGATGCTATCTAGGAGGCAGATAAAGTTCCAATGGTATGCTACATCAGAAATCAGTACTGACACTTCATATGATTAATGAATGGAACAGTTAACATTTTGCCAACACTCTTCCATCTGGAATGTATGCTACGGAACCCGTGCATTTTTCCCTTCTATACTGTGCCTTATATATTTAAAGGTATTGTTTTCGTGCCAAAAATTCAATGTGGAGATTTAATCGGAAATATATATTTTGGACTCCATTAATCCAAAAATGGCACTTTTAGAAAAAGGTCCATGTGTTCTGTTTGTATTTCTGTGTGTCTGTGTATGTATCTATCTGAAAACAGCAAAATCTGATGTGTTGCCCACACATGACTTTTTCTCCTCTTGTACTAACCATTCTTACAAGCTCTTATTCTTATTTCTTCTTCGTGTTAGTTGATATAAACACTTGTTCAAATGTTATACTGTTGAGTTATGCTTTTCACAGACAGACACACAGACACAGACTGACACACACACACACACACACACACACACACACACACACACACACACACACACACACGGACCTTTTTCTAAAAATGCTCTTTTTGGATTCAGGGGTTCTCAAAAAACATATATACATCCGGTTAAATCTCGACATCGAATTTTTGGGTGGAATACAATACTTCCCTGAGTAAGAAAGTAATAAATCAAAAACGAAAGGTAAGTTAAAAACAGAAGTTAAATTTAATGTCTTTCAAGAATGCGACACGAAGATTTTGAAGAAAATAGGCCCACCCTAAACTACCCTTTACATGGAACATTTTTCGAAACTTTTTATTTTCTTGAAAATGGCTCTAACGATTTTGATTAAAATGTTATATGTTTGAGCTACTTTTATGACAAATGAAATGTGTATCTTGAATTTTCTGGCTATAGTCCCTGTAGTTGTATTTACTCTGGACGACTTTTGCATAACTGGTAAACCGTTACAGATAGACCAAATAATACTATATATACAATGTAGATCTTGGTAAAATACACAATTTAGGACCGATAAACTTTCTTGTAGGGTGAACCATTTCGGAGATATTCCTTGTTATGTGTGTGAGTTTCGGAAAACTTAAAACTTTCGTGAAATGGAACATCGGTGTTCGTTTTTTGTATGTTAAGTGTGCAAAGACAACAGAATCTCAAAGCTTTAAAAGATTTGACTATCGCTCAAAGCCTACAGCATTACCATATTCCCCTTGCACCTACAAGGAAATAAGCAATAAGATAATTTGTACAAATGCTTATCTCAACTAACACCAGGATATAGGGATAAGAGTTTGTAAGAATGGTTAGTACAAGAGTAGAGAAAGTCATATGAGTGCAACACGTCAGTTTTTTTATTCCTTATTGTATCCTAAGAGTATTAATTATTTGCTTAAGTGTCTTATGTGATATTTTAGATGTGTCCAAAGAAACACGAGACCACTGGACAAGTGCAACCTCAGTCTAAATGTTTTGGGAATAAATCATCTGCGTACAACGCCGGGTATTTCATATTCAATCTCCAAGTGGTAGGGATCCTGCGCTCTAATATGTCCGGGCTCCTGAATCGGGGGCCTCTGTCTTCTTTTATCTCATATTTTTCTCTCGAGGCCCCTAAGGGGCCATTGGTACAAAAGGACGCTTGGCCGCGTGCGCAAGCTTGCGTCTGCACACATTACCTTACTTTATAAATGGAGTATAAGTAGTATTTAGAAAAACACCTAAGGAGAGCAATATTTAACGTTCAGTATATAATTTTCTTAATCGAATACCAATCGACATTATTCTTCGACCCAAGTCAAGTGTAGATTACTGACAAAATTGCATCTTCAGTGTTCCGTGCTGTTGTTAGGCACTACACACGACATTAAACTCCTCAACTTACTGAATTTTTTCCCGGTAAACCACAAAGTTTTCTCAAATTCACTTTTGAGATAGCGCACCCCAATGGTAACTTACCACACGATGGCCACTATTAGATCTATCAGTTATATGGCTTGGAGTTTTTCAGTGTGAACAGAGGAATAAAACCTCAGGAATGAGAATTTAAACGGGGGATTCCTGTTTAACGACTTTTTGCGTGCAAGAAAACAAGTAATTATGGCCAGTGAAAACTCATGCGTTCAGTACATACTGTGTTAAAGGTGGAAGTCTCAGCATGAATATGAGTAAACAAAACACTTGTTTGAAACATAAGCACAAGAAGACTTAGAATTGGATAGTAGAAACATAAGGTAATTTAATTAATTTAAATATCTGGGAAGCATTACAAATTTTCCTTACTTCAGTGAGAGATATAATTACCTACCTCCATACAGTTGGGAGGTGAAAGATCTCCCTCGCGGATGCTGTTATACCTTCATAAACAATTACATTAAACTGCATGGTGTGCCCATCAATCAACTTGAGAACAGTTGTATCCAAATATGAACGAATTTTGCAACAATATAAGCTAATGATTCATACTCCAAAATAACAGCTGTGGGTTGCAGGGTCACGAAGAACTGTTGGTTACCTTTACAATAGAATTGTGTTTCAGTTTTCGGAGAAAATAACGTGACAGAAAAAGTAATTGGACTTTGTTGTCATTTTGTCACAGTAGTATTTGTGGAATTAATCAAATTGTCGTTTTGTTACAGTATTCAGGTATAAAAACAAATATTTCTGAAACGTTCACGTTGTTAAATATTTGATCCTGTGAAATTTAAAAATTGCACAACTTGTGTTCGGTTCATTTAAAATTACAATGGCTTAATCAGGCTCAAATTTATAAAATATAGGCCGAATTTCATGCGTATTTGTAAACAATTCCAGAAATTTAATCAATTTATTATTCCATCGCGGTTTGGAAAATTATTTCTTCATATGTTGATTACATTTTTTGTAATACATACATAAGTAAGAGAGATTAATTTCCCATTATCCTATAGGTTTGGGCAAAATGGATGTTAAATATGTAATTTCGAGCGTTTGCTTACTCATTTACATAATATATTTAATAACATTACAACTAAGCATGTGAAGAAAGACATCACTTCTTCATCGATTATTAACAAGGACATAGAAAAAATTACATACGGTCACATGAAATGAGGTGCAAACATAGTGCATTCAAATTTTGTTAATATATTAAAATGTTCAAGGAATTGAATTATATCCTGTATTTTAGAAATTTGACAAATGGATATCGTTAATATCAGTGTGTATCCCCTGTTTTAAGGTATTTTTATTATTACATAAGTTTCATTTACCTATTTTCAACAATTCCTGAGAAAGTCTTTGGCTTATCTGAGAAAATGTCATTCGGAGAAATAATCCACTCCAAGTAAAAATGGAAAAAGTGACTTTACGTATATTTACAAAACAAAACTTTCATTGCCGAAACTGCCACTTTTTAATGAATAAATAACTAAGAGATGCGCCAAAATTTTTTCCCACTCTCCAAATAACTATAGGAGTTGTTGCTTCTGAAAAGTGACGTAGAGTTCAGAGTGGAAAGTGCACTATCATTTTAAAAATATATTTAAAATATAAGTGTTATAGATAAAATTATAAAATATGGATAATACACTAGGAAAAGAGTCAATTGGTAATAATGCTTTAAAAAGAAAATTACCCCTTAGGCAGTTTTTGGAATTTGTTTCCCCTTAGCTCTGCCATACTTAATCTTTCTTATTCTCAATTTTCCTTCTATTTATTTACATTCAGCAGCTTTATCCTGTAAAAAGCACTTCTATTTTCCAGTACCATTTAAAATTTGTGCAAAAATTTTGCAGCAAGTGTTCATATATCGATCTGGCATCAATTTTTGAAATATATGTACAATAAAGTTTAGAGTAACTTGAAATTTTATAGACTAAAATGTGGTGTTATATAAAATCAATAATCTATCAGAATTATTTATTTATGGCAACAAACTAAATGCTGGTGTTTTTAAACACACAAGCCGTGTGTTAGAGCAACCGCTCGATAAGCGGAAGATCCGTGGTTCAAATCCCGGCTATGGCATTGCATTTTTCAGTCCTGATTCCACCTCATAGCCTATAAGAATTCTACCGAATGGTTTGTTATAGAGGTATTCAGAAATACTAACCCCGGAGTGCAGCAGTCCTTTGTGGACCCAGGCCTACCGCCTGGCCGCTGCATCCTCCACTTCTGCCCACCACAGGCGTCCTGAGTAGGTGTAGTAATGGAGGTGGGACGTGGTTAGCATCCCAATCCCTCCCGGCCGCAATTTCTGAATCAAGTAACTCCTCTATTGGCCCCTCAGAAACATAACGAGGCTGAGTGCACCCCGAACTAGATCTCCCAGTGGTACCGGGAATGGAACCCGGATCTCCCGCTTGGTAAGCAGTCGCGTTACCTGTGCACTAACGAGACGGTCCACCTTTGTAAAACAAAACTTTTGTTTGAATACCTGAGTGAATGGATTTCCTTTTTATTTTAATACGATCGTAAAATTTCAGTTGGATACCGAAGTGAGTCTCTCTATAATTTTATTAATCACTAACAAAGCCCGTTCATAAATATAGGTATTTAGTTTTAATACCTTCCGTATTTAATTCAGTTTGACATAACTAAAAAGAGGTATTAGTGAAATTCTGATACTTGAGTCCTGTTAGATACAACATTTTCAGACTGTACGTTATTGACAATAAACACCTTAACCGCCCCTAAGGAAGTAGGTATCCTTGTAACCATCTGCTACCCAGAAGTGAATGTTGCCGACTGAAACAGAAGTTTTAGCTTTCTCGAAACCTAAAACGCAAACTAAGTTGCGTTTGGCGGTGAATGAGAGAGCAGGAGAAATGAGAAGAGGAGGTAAGCGATAATAAAGTGAATGTCAGAGATTTAGCAGTAAGAGAGGGTAAAGGATTTGTGGTATGGCGGAAGGTTGGCTGAGGTAATAAAGTCAGGAGCGTTGTTAAGTGCTCTGCATGACGAGGATGTTACGACTTCCTCTCTCCAAAAACCAGCAACAAGACTTCATTGGTGGAAGGCAAGAAAACTATCTTCTGCTGGAGACACTCGCTTACATGACGACTGTGCATTGTGGAGAAATAGTGGTCGTTAGCGTAGTTAAGCAAGCTTCTTCAAGGAAATACTTCTGAAGGTTCATTTAGCATACCCAATTGAATTTCCACGTGTTCCTTGCATTATGAGGATATCAAAACTTATCAAGAATATTACTCCTGTAAATCATGGAATAAGGAGTAACTATTTGGAAAGAAGCTTGTGCTTTCTGTCACTTTCCTGTCAGATGAGTGAGAAAATTCAGACCTGAGAAGTGAGGTGACAGTTGTTCTACAGTTGATTATGTGTATAGTTTGAGAGGTAGAACTGGAACTTAAAAATTCAATGCCACAACTGGGATTTGAACCACAGACCTTCCGCTTACCGGGCGGACGCTCTAACCACTGAGCTATTGTGACAAACTTCCAGAATGGCATTAAATTCTCAAACCAGTTCGTATTTCTCCTGGTAAACCAAACTCGCTTGAGAATTTAATGCCATTCTGGAAGTTTGTCACAATAGCTCAGTGGTTAGAGCGTCCGCCCGGTAAGCGGAAGGTCTGTGGTTCAAATCCCAGTTGTGGCATTGAATTTTTAAGTTCCAGTTCTACCTCTCAAACTTTGCCCACACACGGCTTGTGTGTTTAAAAACACCAACAGTAAGTTTGTTGGCATAAATAAATAATAATGTGTATAGTTATTTACTGTACTTTCCCGTTAATTCTGATGGCTTTATCAAAGCATCTGAAGCTGCAGGTTGGGGTAAAAGTTACAATGGGACATTTTATAAGTTTGTGTAGCAATTATAAGATTTCACGAGTGATGTAAAATATTTATTGATCGCTATATCAATAAGGAACGGAAATATAGAAATATAAACATAATTGGGCCAGTAATTGTTAAATATCTGATATTTCGGTGTGTTCACCATCATTTTCAGCGCAGTTTAATGCCCCGCCATGTCCATATGCTTGCCCGCCTGAGAATTTCAGCAGTGATCGTTCTGAAGATGCGTAAGATTTCTCTCTTCAGTTGTTCAACAAAAGCCATCGAATCTTTCAAAGATTTTCGTTTAAGTAGAACTACAGTCAGTTGTCGCACGTTGTCAGGTCGGGGCTTCTTGGAGGTCAAATGAGAGGCTCACCCCGTTCTATCCATATAGGAAAGCTGCTACTTAACCATTCTCAAACTGGAGCCCAGAAATGCACCAGAGCTCCATCTTGTTGAAGAAAAATGTTGTTAAGAGTACCAACTCTGTCAAGTTTCGGAACCAGCCAGTGAGACAACATTCCAGAACCAGCCAATGAGACAACATTCCGAGGTACGCTTCGCCAGTCATAGAGGTTTCAAACAAATATAGTCCGACAGCAATTTTACTGGTAACACCGCCCCACATCATAACCTGAGGCAATGTTGAATTTCTTCAAACAAGTGAGGCTTGTTTGGTCCACATAAACATTACACGAAGGAGAGCTCAGATACCCGGCGCATTCGTCAGTCATCAAGACGTTACGACGAACCGCTAAGTTGGGAAAAGCAGAAAGTAACAATGCATCACGTCGTGTTTCCATATCCCTGTCAATTCATTTAAGGTGGTGGGCCAGTATGAACGATAACCCTCAGTTTTCATCCATCGGTGCAACGAGGTTCTTGGAATCCGCATTTCCGCCAATAGTTATCTCGTTGGTTTCTTCGGCGAATGCTCCCATGATTCAGAGAGATTACTAACACCATCACCGTAATATTTTTAGGTCTTCTGCTGCATTTTGCGCCCAGTACAGAGAAAGTTTTATTTTCCTCGGAGATTGGCTTCACTGGGAGCTGCTTTTATCGAAACGAAGAAAGAAGCATTCTCTGATTTCTTCGTACGTTTCGCCAGTTCGTTCCTTTTCATGAACCCACACACTAACGATGAAACGTTTCTCAATCGTATATTTCCTTCATTGCCTACAACACAAATAACGTTTCACATTGACATCAACTAATAATCCGCGAAAAATCTGACTTGCCGCTATAACATAACAATGCCCTCGCTCTATCGGAAAATTGGCAAACTAATGTAACAAAAAGCATATGTAGGGGAAAATATCCCTTTTAAACTATGAATAGTTTTTAATTGGTTTTGGTTTTCGGAAAGTAAAGGTAACTGATTAAACTGAAAGAACCCAAAGCATTAATTAGTCACATTATTGCTGAGAGTGTATCAGTGACAGCGAAGTCTCTCTTTTTCCTTTTGCTTCATTAATGTATGGCAGATTTATGCCTAGGACACGTGGATTGCTTTGACTTTTAAGGGGCAATGATATTCAATTATTTGGAACTCGTGCTTATGCTTTGATTTTAGTACTAATTTGACTTTTAACAATACAAGGCCAAAATGTTGTTAAAATGGAGTCTGTTTAGAGTGATGTAAGAATTTAGTAGAATTCTTGGCAGTTAATACTTTTAGACTCATTGCTATGCATAAAATATGTTATTACTGTATAGCGCTATTCATTCTCAGGCTGTTGGTGACTGCAAGCTGTGGATGTCGTCCCGTCCAGAGCAGCTGGATCTTCTTCTGCCCCATGGAGACAAAAATTGGGGCTTCCTTGAAGCGGAATTAGCGACATCTCTCGGGTGAACCTCGGAATCATTCTTCTTTCTTCGTCTGACGTCATGCTTAAGCATGGGATCGAAGTAAGGAATTTCAAAATTAACAACTCCTTCTCTAGTAGCTGTGATATACATTTTGTCCCAAATATCGAAATCAGAAGACCCTTGGATTGGTTTTAATAATTGTATCTCTTGTCCAATATCGTGTTAGAATTTCCAGAAATGGTTGGCAACAGCATATCTGTCAATTTCTTTTGATTTTATATTTCTTTGATGCTCTTTAAGTATAATTTTTAGGTTTCTTTTAGTTTTTCCAGTATAAATACATGCGCAGTTTTGGGCAATTGATTTGATAAATGCCTGATTTTTTCATGACATCCACAAATTTAGACAATAATAATTAATTTAAAGCATTCTTAACGGTAAAGTTATCTTTGTAGGCTAGTTATATATTAAATAATTTAAAAATCTTTTAAAATTTCGAGCTAACTCTGGATGAAAAGTGAACTTCTTGTAGATGTTGTTTCAAGTTTGTGTTATTATGTAACAGGAATTTTTTTACTGGCTCCTTTGAACATACTGTCAATCAAGGAAGATGGGAAATCATTGTCAATTGCTACTTGATGGATATGTTGCGATTCTAAAGCAAAATTTTCCTTCCACAATGGTACATGAAGTAGTCTATGTATCAAACAACGGAACACTGCTTGCTGGTGTAATACTGGGTTCAAACTGTTGTGTCTGATAAGGTTGTCCACATGTGAAAATTTACGATAAATATTGAAGGTTAAATTTCCATTGTTTTTTGTAATCAATAAATCCAGAAGAGGAAGTTGATTGTTTTCTATTTATATTGGAAATTTAATATGGCCATCTTGAGAGTTCAATATATCCAATGATTTATCAATACAGTCAGCTGGAATTTATTGCAAATATGTCATCTATGTATCTAAACCAAGTCTTACATATCTGTTGGTGTGTAGATTTGATTTCCATTTCTACGAAACTTACGTGTAAGTTTGCCAATAGTGCCTAAAGTGGATTACCCAATGCCAAACCATGTATTTGTTTGAAAAAGTGATTCTTGAAAGTGAAATAACTTTCATTTATGCAGAAAGTAGTCAACATAATCAAATCTTCTATAATAGAACTTGATAAATTAATGGATTTAAACCATTTATCAAGTAAAGCAGGTAGGTATACTATTTATCAGAACGTTGGTAAATAAAGATTTAAAATCGAATGAGAGCAGGATGTTGGTGTCATGTATCTTGATGTTCTTTAACTTGGTAATTAACTCTAGAACATATTTGATACTGTAAATTGAAATTTTTCTAAGGTGGCAAATTTCTTCGTCAGCCATTTTGCTAATAAATAGCTAAGCGAACCTATATTATTAGCAATAGGTCGAATTCTATTATCTTGTTTATGTGATTTTGGGAAGCAGTAAATCCTACGTAGAATCGGACTAATGGATTTTACCTGTCGTTTCACATTATTAGATAAAATAATCGAAGTATTAAGCACCTGGTTAACTTGTTCTATACAACAGTTAAGTGGGTCTTTTTTCACAGATATATAGTTGTTTTCCTCATTTAGTAATTGTGTAAATATCATCATAATCAGCATTATTCATTATAACTATCTGAGAGCTATTATTATAACTATTCGACAAGGTATTGTAACAGAACGACAAATCGAGGAATCTATCTCCTGACACCAATGTGACAAAATAACAAACTCAGTCCGGCTACACACACACAACACACACACACTTACACATTGACCGATTTATGTCCGTAACTCAACTCTAAAACTCACTACTCTGCTCTTCGCTGGTCTCCTTAGATACTGGGGATGACGTCACACGGACATTTCTCGAGTGCCACACACACACGCACTTGCACCGGAAAGGACGCTGCTGGAAGTAACACGAACGTTCTTAAAATCCCTCGTTTCTGCCGCTTCAATTGTTGACAGTCACGTACACGCAGCAGTCGCGCGAGGTAGCCTGACCTTAAACGCCTTTGCCTACTCACTGGTGTAAAGTAGCTTGGCCCCGTCCGTCCTTTGTTGTGCGCCGAGATCAACGTCAGAATATCTTAGCAGAGCATTTTACAGCACGCGTCAGCTAAGCTCACTTTAGGAGCACAGCGTAACAGAAACAATCTGTTCCTTCACAGTGAGCTTGCCAGAAATTACTCGCCTTTCCAGACTTAAATTATGTCCTGAATATCTAAATTCTATAAATTTAAACGTAGCTAAAATTCGAGTTCCTATGCGAATTTTATCTCACAAGACTGGTATTGGATATAGGCTTCAATTAAAAAATAACATTTATGTTGAGAGCAATACTTTTTACCTTGGTATTTATAAGCAGTGGAAATTTAGTACGAGCTTTGTTTACCCAAGTGTGCAGAATCACGTGTGTTGACAGCGGCCATGGCAATACTTCGCAATGGCCTATTTGTGTTTTTAACGTTAGGATAATAAACAATTTATACTTTACATAATATAATAAGCTGGCAAATATTGCGTGGAACATTAAATATCCCATAGCAGAGGGACTCACAAGGGAAACGCAGGCGATCTAGTGGGAGATTCCCAGGGCAATGTGAACCGAGGCTAGGCAAACACTATTCATGCGTAATATGTAAAGACCATTGAGCTTTTATCAATTAACCTAAAAATTTAGGCAGCAGTAACAGATATATACATGAGCTTCGGCAGATAAAAGTGTGTTCCTAAATACACAGATTGAAGAACTTATTAGCATATTGTTATTCTGAATACTACGGAAACTATTAAAATAAGTTGATCTGGTAGCCATCGTGATAAACTTCGGTTCGGTGAACCATCGTCATAGCTCGTGTGACGTAAAGTTGGTTTATATACACGTGCAGTTATTTTGGTGATGACAAATTAGTTTGTAGTTAACTAGATAAGTGCTGAATATCTACATTTTAAATAAGTGTACTAAAAATATAAAATTTCTTCTTATAAACCAAATACTTAACGCGGCTACCCCTAAACAGGAGGAACCTACCGCTAAATAATAACCCGGAGCACATGCATTAATTTACTTAACATAACACAGCAATGTTATGTTAATTTTTGCTTCAGTCACCACTAATTCACAGTATCAAAGTTAGGCGTGGCCTCGAGCACATTAGAGACTGCTTTGGCTACACGACTCCATAAGGTACTTACATTCAGCCACATGTATGCCATATACAAGGCGAGTTAGCTGCTCCTTACTTCTTACAAGGTGGGCCACCCGTCAAACGGCACGTGCGCTTCAAATCCTGTTTGTGCTTATTAAAACGTATTGCTTGACCTTCTTAGACAGACGAATGTGCAATATTCAAAGGAACAGAGCTCTAAGGGCAGAACGTACACCTAAAAGCTGACAGAGAGCGAATTCTCCGTTTCCAGGCGATTTTACAAACCTTTTATTACAGTATACATAGCAATGCAATTCAGTAAAGTCATCTGATAAAATGGACCTGTCATATGAGTACACTGGTAACGTCAGCTAAAAATAAAATGGCTGATTATTGTACTTAGAGCCGGGATTGGCTGCAGTAAATTAGAGGCAGGTCTACATCCACCATGGAGCCAACAATCAAGGTGCACATAATATTAAATAAAGGTTTATTTAAATTTTGGAAAAATGCTATGTTCCTACATCTCAAATAAGACGGATAATAGCTTTTGTCATTTTTAAGTGACAATATTAAAACGCTCAGCAAAGGATTAAAGCTGTCTTAAAACACAAAATTGCGCACGAAAATCCACGAAGTGATAATGACATAGCGCTTGGCATACTAGCTCTATGATTGAACTCGCAATGTGCTTTCAATCAAACCTCCAAATAATTCAATAGAATTATGACCATATCTGTGTACTAACCCAGCGACACGGGTCTCGAAATTATACTTTTCTGTGCTCCATGGAAGCTGAATTCACAATAACTTAATTTCAAAGTCCCTGAGGGTTTAGGTCAGAATTTAAACAGTTTTTGGTTATCTGTATTTTGTAATAGATTAGGTATAAAGTCTTCTGTCCCATAGGACTGTCATGATGCATTGTGTTATGAATGCTGACTGCCTTAATTGTCCACTCGTATGCTCTCGCGCGATATTTTATGCCAAACTTTAACGATGTATTCAACACGTACTTTTTATCTGCGGAGAAGCAAGAGCTAATGCACAAGCAGCTCAGCATTTCTACTGGGAGACATATCCTAATAGACAACAAAGCTATAAAATTGAAATGAACAATTGAATTGAACAATTTGTTCAACGGATTTTGTTTGTGATCATCAAACGGCAAAACAACCACAGCAGGAGATTCGAACCACCTTTGCAGCAGAAGAATTACTTACGAGTCGTACATTCTTTCCAAATGAGTTACCTAGTGACTTGAGAGATAGACATTCGGTGGTGCAAATGTCAGTGTCCAATTACGAGTATATTAAAAGGCGATGCTGTTACATCTATATTAGTACTAATTACGTCGAGTGTTAAACAAAGACATCCATGTGAAATATACACTTGGGTAGAACTTAGAGGCCGATGTTTTCATGTTAGAGTATAAAATGGGGATTACATAAAACTGGAAGATATGGAAATAAGGGGCAGCTGACTCGCTAGTATAATGTACATATAACACCTGTGATTAGGGAGCAATGGCAGAGACACTTCTCTTGAATGGAATAGCAATGGCTAAAACAATATCCGAATGTCAGGAGTTTATTTGCCATAATAATGACGTCAATTAACTTGGAGATTAACGTCCGGTAGAGTTGATGTACCGGTGTAAACTTCAAAGTAACACAGGCACCAGTAGTGATGACGAAATGTAAAAGTGTTTTGCAAATTGATTCGAATTCCTTAGAAACCCAAATATTTTGGGTATGTTAGTTTTGATGCACGCACTAAGCTAGTGCACTGTAAGTCCATTCCTTGAGTGAACTGTGAGCCCAAGATAAAGAAGACCTGGAATGAATAGAACACAGGCATGCATCTCAGACATATGCGATGATGAAACAAGGATAAGGCCAATGTAATCTGTTGCCGCCAGTCTTTATTATTGATGACAAACAAGCCGGCCTCATCTCCTGCTAGGGAGCAGGGAATAATGAAGTCGCGAGCGGCGGACTACATTAAGCGAATTAATTACACCTCCGTGCTGCCATTCCTCTAGCTATCTCCCAACGTCTGCAGACCGTATCACCACAACATGGACCACTACCAAATGTGTCTCCGGAATTGAAACCAAGGAGAACACGTGCTCTTGCGAAACACCACCCTTAATGCGAGGTCTAGCTTGCTGTCAGCTACCGGCTTATCTACATGGTTATTGAAGTAGAGCTTTCCTTTGCCGACTTCACATTGGCGCTCTTGTATGCGTTTCGTGACTAGTGCAAATGTAACACATAATGGCATATGAACGTTGGCCAATGCTCGTGCTGGGCGATATTGTGAACCGTAGTAGGCATCTAACACCGCTAGCTCTGTTCACAAAGCACGGCGCCCATTGCTTCTGTAACTAAAAAAATCTGATATGTTGTACTAACCATTCCAGCAAACTCTTATTCCTATATCTCCATGTTAGTTAAGATAAACATTCGTACAAATTATCTTATTGCTTATTTCCTTGTAGGTGCAAGGGGAATATTAGAATACAGTAGGCTTTGTGCGACAGTCAAATCTTTTTGACCTTTGAGATTCCGTTCTATTTGCACGCTTAACATATAAAAAAAATGAACAATGTTGTTGCATTTGGCTAAAGTTCTACGTTTTCCGAAACTCACACACATAACAAGGAATATCTTCGAAATGGTTCACTGTACAAGAAAATTTACTGAGACATAAATTGTGTAATTTACCAAGATCTACATTTTTGTATAGTATAATTCGTCTATCTCTAACGGTTTACCAGTTATGCAAAAGTCGTCCAGAGTAAATACGACTACAGGGGCTATAGCCAGAAAATTCAAGATATACATTTCATTTGTCATAAAACTATCTCAAACATATGGCATTTTAATCAAAATCGTTAGAGCTATTTGCAAGAAAATCAAACTTTTCGAAAAATGTTCCATGTAAAGGGTAGTTTAGGGTGGGGCTATTTTCTTCAGAATCTTCGTGTCGCATCCTTGAAAGACATTAAACTTAAATACCAATTTTGGTTTTAAAGCGACTTTTCGTTTTTGAGTTATGCTGTCCAGAGACACACAGACCGACACACAGACGGACCCTTTTCTAAAAATGCTTTTTTTATGCAGGGGGCCTCAAAACATATATTTCCGGTGAAATCTCGGCATCGAATTTTTGGGTGGAATACAATACTTCCCCTACTTACCAGTAGAGAAAGTAAAAATCTGATGTGTTGCACTCACAAGACTTACTTTTCTACTAACCATTCTTAAAAACTCTTATTCCTATATCTTCTTCGTGTTAGTTGACAATGTCATGGGAATCTAACTTTGCTTTTCTATAGACTTCAGATAAACGTTTTCAGAACTTAGTTTTATCACACATTTCAAGTATAAAGTGCTATAACATACGCTGGCTGAAGTGGTAGTGAAATCCTTAAAAAAATGGATTGAAAATTACAACAAAAATATCTGAAAAATACCCAAGTAGTTTATGCATATTAAGCCAAATATTTCCAACACTGAGTATTTCTGAGTATGATTAGACGTAAGGTTGTAAGTCACGCTTTCTGGCGAGATGATGCAAAAGATACGAGTAATAAGTTCAATATATAACTATTTCCTGTTTAACTTCTTCACTTTTAGCTCATCCTGTTATGAAGATCAAGAAGATACATTTGGACCAATATTTGCCATTTTTTAAAGCTTTCTCTTGAGTCACCACATTTCTGTTTATACACGTTTACACACATCCACAACACTCGTGCCCAAAGCGGGACCCGAACCTGCGACTTTCTGCGCGCCAAATACACACACTCCAACGACCACGGTTACGCGGCCCGCTCATGTTAGTAGGAACGGAGAAAAATAATTCCACAACTAATTGGTTCATTCAAGAAAATATAACATAACTGAGGTCGTATTGCTCAAATTTAATACCATTATATTTTTGTATATTTTACACTACATGTTCTGTATTTCTGGTAAATGTGTCAGTTCTTGATTATGCACGCAAACTAACTCATAAATTATAAATTTCGTTTTATCTCTGAAATTATGCAACTTAAAATTAGTTTCTATGCCAAAGGCATAATTAAATGGCTTATTTAGAAAATGTTTTCTCCTGAGAGAGAAAGGCTTTCTTATTTACATCAAATTCGGAACCGACGTCATTATCAGGTTCAAATTAATAAGAGAGACTCGACAGATTTTCTATTTAATAAAAAGCTGATCAAGCATGGACTTGACATCGCTGCGGAGCTAATGCTCGGCAGGATAGGATGTTTGCCCAAAATAATACACCCTACGCCATGCAGCACAGTGTGGAAAATAAAGTTACATCCAACCAGGGAGAGACAGAGACAGAGAGTTGGAGAGTAAGGCTTTCTAGCCAGATATTTCCCATATATATGTGTCATATCAAATAGTCAGTACTCTCTTATTGTCAATTTAAGAATGCACCATGAAAAATGAAATGGTGGCCAAATTATAAAAGTAGTAAATGTAAATCTAAAATGTTCTCAACAAAATGATTTTGAAATAAGCAAATAATCTTTATACTGTGTTTTTGATTTAATTACAAAATTTTCAAGCAGTATTTAATAAATATTAAAAGTGTTTTCATTTCTAGTTATAGAAATGTGGATTAGTCTTATCCGAGAGCATGTAACATTAGATTCAATGTTCGCAGTACTAAATATAAGATTTTATGGCAGTGAAAAGAAGGAAAACCAGAGATGACACAAAATATAGACTTACAAAAACATGAACCCACTTTCTTTTGACATTCTATTCCTCAACATCTTCCCAACCCTGCTCAACCTCTAAAGTATGACCAGCGGAATCGGAGGACAAATATCTCTCCCATCAGGTGTACGGATCATCTTATTGCCTCTTCCTTCCAGTAGACGTTCACGACCGTTTTCTTCCTGATGAACCAAAACATCGCCTTGAAGCCTGCTTATGGCCTTCTCTTAGTCCCGGACTTCGTGAAAACTCCTCAGTTGTGCCAGCGCTTCCAAAAACCGTGAGATGAGAATGGTGCTCATTGTTTTTCTGTTACTTGTCATTGATCCAAAATTTTCCTCAAGCAACGCTTAACAGTGTCAATCATTTTCACCCACCAAGCGACCGTAGGAGTAATGAATTTACAGTTGTCGTACGCTGCTAGGTACTGTTTAGTTTTGGAACCAGTGAGAATGCTCCACAGTTCAGTTAATTCTCTATTTAAAGCCCGAAAGGTTCAGGCAGTCCACGTTCTCCGGCAAATCACTTAATTGCGGATGGGTAACTGTCTGTAGTTAAAGACGAACATAAAGTTAAGTGTATAGAACGATAGTAGCGCAGGTGAACAGTGAGAGATAAATATTTTAACTTCTCTCCCCATCTTGATGTACAGCGAGCCGGCGAAATAAATTCCTGAGGCTTACAAAGGATTTAGTGGTGTCTATCTTCAGGACGAGGTGCTTGTCCATTTGAGTTTTTACCACTTTACATGGAAGGCACCTTCTTAACACACTCTTTGATTGTCGAGCATCGACGATCCAAAACCCCTCTCAGAGCTTGGCTAGAACTGTAAGAACTCCCATGTGATTGAAATTTGATATTCGTGCTTTGGATGATAAGCTGAATAAAATGGTACTGCCCATCTAGTATTATTGGGTGACTCTGTGGTTTACTTAAGCCACCAGCGAACTCCAATCTTGCACAAGGCAAATAAGCACCAGCAGGAACGTGAAGTTGACGATTGGTTGGACAACGTTAAATTATGCTGAAGTTATATTGCAAATGAATTTTTTATATCATTTTGATCCAGTAGAGCCGTGCGTCTGTCTTTTCTGGGGGCGTCAATTCTGCGGAAAACTTCTTCAGTGCACAGCAAATGCTCTTACTCGGAGCAGCATCCAATAAGGGTTATATATTTCAAGGATACTGTCCAGAATTTGTCACCAAAATCTGTTGATTTGCAGTTTTGTCCTTTGGAAGTTGGTATTAGTAGAATCTTTCAAAGGTGAACAAAGTGTGGCTGTGTGGAGCTCTTTGGATGCGAGTACACGGGGGAGTACATTTGTGGATTGAGTTTTCCAGGAAAATGTCTGCATTGCGTTGTGGTTTACGATTGACTGGATCGCCGTGATGCGATTACACATAGAAGCTTTTCAATTGTTAACATTACACCCAAGAAAAACGATGGGGTCTCTCAACA
The DNA here is from genome assembly GCA_030765045.1 of Tenodera sinensis. NCBI lineage: Eukaryota > Metazoa > Arthropoda > Insecta > Mantodea > Mantidae > Tenodera > Tenodera sinensis. The sequence goes on from CM060971.1 coordinate 8,381,350, forward strand.
GTGTTGCTCTGGCAGTGTCAATTTCCGTGGGGTAGCAGAAATATCTTAGAAGTCGTGCATCTGTTAAGCTAGCTAATAATTCAAGTCTCGAAGACGTCACTTTGTTGATAGGAATCTTGAGTTACTGCAGTCTATTTGAACAGAAATGCTTCCTTCACTATCACTTCTGACATAAAGAGCAGCACTATTTGCTGCACTATATTCGACATTTATTTTTGAGTAAACATGGTTCAGATACACATACACATATAAACAAACGTTCAAAAGGGCTGATTTGGGTTTGAATCCTGACTGCGGGATGGAAATTTTCACTAGCCAAGAATATTTCCCCGACTCCTTACGGAGTCGGGAAATATGAATAGCGGTGATAATATTAGTACTCTAATGCACTTACCAATAAAAATTCAAACAAATCTAACAATTAATTGTTCCTCCACGCTGCCCGCGTGTGGGACAGAATTGTGAAAGGTTGAAATATTCAATGCCATAGCCGGAATTTCAATCACGGATCTTCCGGTTACCGCCCGGCTGATGTAGCCAGTGAGCTTCCATGGTGAACGTGCCAAAAGGACGTAGAATTCTCCAGCTGACTCGCATTTTCCCGGTGAACCACACAAGGCGATTGCAAATACACAGGAGCTAACATAACCTAATGGTGACTTACTATGCAGTAAGTACTTAAGTGCGTCAACTGTTAACATCGATAAAAGAAAGAAAAGTCCTAAAATTTGGATTTGGATTAACAAGAATATTTATCTCTAATAAATATAATTATGTGGCTTTTCCAGATACTAAACAGAACCATTTTACAGCAATACAAGAGACAACATTGAATATATGTGGAGTTATCGATTATTGATATTCACAGTGTAACATTTTGACAGGTTAGGGAACACTACAGTGTTTTATTGTCCATAATGTTTCCATCTACTGAATTTATGGCAGCTCCTTGCCTACAATTCACACATACCAGAACTAACAGCTTTCGTTGATGTGCTTCCTTCCGGTGGTACAATATTATTGGCCTGGAGTCCATTGTACCTACCACGCCCCAGGAGGAAAAGAGGCAGTCAAGGGACCACAGGAGGCTAGAGACCACAAGCAGATAAGCGACAGAGACGTCAGAAAGTCCTCCACAACTCCAGGTTCGAAGACACGTCCTGCAGGTGGAGCTGCCCAGAGAGGGCGATGAACTCGTCGACCAAGCAGACCTCTAGTGTTCAGGAGTACTTTTGTTTTAACATTCGCACCATTTATGTGGCACCACCATACCCCACGAAACCTAAAAGCTGCCCAAAGAATGAGAAGAAAATGAAATAAATGGAAAAGAATGCAAATCAAGTAATAGACGACAAGCTACTCCAGCAGTCATCTATCGATCATGGAAAGCCATAAAAACCCAAGGTCGGAGTAGACAGGTGACGGGTATGGAACCCAGGACCTTCCTACTACGAGCTTCACATGTTGCCGCGGATTCATCTCCTCGGTTTGAGGATACTATAGGGCCGATATTACATCCCTATTAGTATTTAGGAGTAAGCAAGTCTAGAAAAAAGTGCAATTTTACTAAATGTATGTAATAATACTACATGTATGACTCCAGACATTGTCACCTTCCAAGCAAACTTGAACTTCACTTCAGACAAAGAAAGGAAGTTAAGTATTGCTTTTATTTCAGTTAATACGAGAGAGAAACTTTGGCTCATCAGAGGAAGGGAATGGTAAAGAGAAGGCGTCACGCGCTAGTTTGCTTCAGTTCCCCAAAGAGGCGCTCTTCTAGCTCACAAACGAACCCTCTGATGAGAACTACATCTGGTTTCTTGGGAATTCCTGATCATCTTTGTTGTACTTCTGTCTTCCAGCCAGCAGAGTATTGTAGTGCATATTGCATTTATGGAAGACAATCATAGCCGTGTGTACATACTCACATTGCGACCAACACCAATATTAATTTGAAAATTCGTTGGGTATAACTATAGTTTCTTTCGGCTTTTATTCTCTCAATATTTGTCTTTTCGTTATTTATTTTTCTGTTTATTCTTGTAGACATATATTGATAAACCTGTAAAATTTGACTAAAGACTCAGAAGTGGGTTTGAATTTTACTTAAAACAATTTGTAATGAAACATCACTTCAATACTTTTTTGTAGACAGACGCCATGCTGTAAGATGTAAGAATTTAAAATTAAATTTCATATTTTAGTAACTATTTTTCCATCACTTTTCTATGTGTTTTTTTCTTATTTGTTAAAAATGCATTCTACATTCCTGGAAATCTACTGAAGGAAACGAATTATATATTCATATTATATTAAAAGTTTGGATATTTGTAAAACAAAAAATTAAATCTTTGAAAGAGCTTATCTTCTCAACTATAACACAGCGGGTAAATTAAGCATATAATTTAAACATCCGATAAACAGATTTCAAACATTTTATGTCAAACGTTTGGTCACATTAACAATTTTCCACATATTTTGAAGGTTTACGAAACAATCCATGATATTCTTCCAATGTCACAAAGAAATAAAAATCTGATGTGTTGCATCACATGACTTTCTCTACTCTTATACTAATCATTCTTACAAACCGTTATTGCATACCATCTTGGTGTTAGTCGAGATAAACATTTGTACAAATTATCTAATTGCTTATTTTCTTGTAGGTGCGAGAGGAATATGGGAATAGAGTAGCCTTTGAGCGATTATCAAATCTTTTAAAGCTTTTAAATTCCGTTCTCTTTGCACGGTTAACAGATAAAAATGAATAACGATGTTCCATTTGACAAAAGTATAAGATCCCCAAAACTCACACAAATAAGGAATGTTTCTGAAATGGTTCACTCTACAAAACAATTATTCAGACATATACTGTGATTATGAGCAAGATCTACATTTTTGTTTAGTAGGATTGGTCTATCTCTTACGGTTTACCAGTTATGCAAAAGTCATTCAGAATAAATAGGATTTCATGGGCTATAGCCATAAAATTCAAGATATATATTTCATTCATCACAAAAAATTCTCAAACATATGCTATTTTAATAAAAATCGTTACAACTTTCAAGAAAATAAAAGTTTTCCATGTAAATGGTAGTTCAGGGTGGAGTATTTTCTTCAAGATCTTCCTGTGGCATCCCTGAAAGACATTAAACTTAAATACCAACTTTGGTTTTTAACCGAACTATCGTTCTTGAGTTATGCTGTCCACAGACTAAGACACACACACACGCACGTAGGCTCGCACGTACCCACGCTCGCTCGCACGCACGCACACATGCACACATGCACACACGCACACACGCACACACGCACGCTCACATACACGCGCGCGCATGGACCTTTTCTATATATATATAATTTTTTTTTTTTTGCATGCAGGAGGGCTCAAAAGATATTTCCTGTGCATTCTTGACATCGAATTTTGGGTGGAATACAATACATCCTCTACTTTACTATACGTAGTAGGCAAAGTAAAAATGGCATTGCATACGATTTTACTATGGCTTCAAGCCATAGCTGTATAATTTACAAGCAAACTCAGAATGAAAAGGTTTCTGTAAATTTTTACCTCAACAAACATTAAGCAGCTCACAATATTCTCTACGAACTCATTAAGCAAATAGCAAAGTTTTTCAGAAACTGTTTGTAGAAGGCAGACGCTATGGTAGAAAGCCATATAAATTCACCAGAACTTTGTCCGCAATGTAAACGTCTATCTTACTACAGGAAGCACAAACATCAAAATTGGATAAGACATTCACTAACTAGGTGCAAAATAAATGTCACATTCATATTACTATCTCCACCAATTCTTCAATAAACTATCTATAAAACAGCTTAGTGTTCCATCTACTTCACATTAATGTACACTAACATTGATAGACGTGATTTTATATTAAACATGTCCTTACAGATATGTTGGAAATAGGGAAATGCAGATAGTCAAATCTTTTAAGAGCTAATCGCTATGTGATGCTTTTGACAGATAGCTTTCTTTATATAATCAAGGAGGGGAGTGGGGGTGGGGGGGAGGGAGAGAAAAACAGGGAATAACAAGATACTGCCATTTGAGAAAATATAATATTTTAACACCGGAACTAACGATAGGAATGTAACCGAAATGGTTAAAAATATGTATATAATTGACAAATTGTGTATTTAAACATTCTCTACCTCTATTGTGTAGTAATGGCGCGTCTAATGCGGTTAACCACTTATGCAAAAGTAATCTAGACTTCAGAGGACATTCATAGGAAACTCATGATAGGCCAAATGCCTAAGAATGTCAAATATATGGAATTGTAGGTAATAGTGCTAGTAGATGCTTTTGCGGAAATTTATATCTTTGGAAATCTTCCATGTAAAGATTAGTTTGGAGTAGCTGTCCTCTTTAAAACCTTTGTGTCCCATCCTTGGAAGATGCTAAACTCAAACACAAACTTAGGTATTTAATCAACTTTTAGTTCTTGAGTTAACAGATTAACAGGTTCACTCAGACACGCCCGAAATCTTGGTGTCCAATGTTTGGGTGGAATGCAATATTTTCACCACTTACTGAAAGCTGCGTAATGTTGTGAATGAATGTATCATGCGTATGGGCGATGCAATAAATTCAGAATTGTAAAAGTACATATTTTACTCTCACCAGGAATGTATTTTTTTTAAAAAAACTGCTATCAATAAATGGACACGTTAAGAACTCCGTCTGTGTGTGTGTCTGTCAGTCTGTAGACAGCATAGCTCAAAAACGAAAAGTTGGTTAGTAACCAATCTTGATAACTTAAGGTTAATGTCTTTCAAGGATGCGACACGAAGATTTTCAACAAAATTTTTCCACCATAAATTACACTTCTTTCCAACATTTCGATTTTCTTGGAAATGGCACTAACGATTTTTATGACAAATGAAATACATATTTGTAATTTCTGGCTATAGCCCATGTAGTCTTATTTACCCTGGATGACTTTTGCATAACTGGTAAGCCGTAAGAGATAGACCAAATTTTACTGTACAAAAATTCGGAGATATGCCTTACTTGTGTGAGCTTTGGAGAACTTGTAATTTTGTCAAATGGACCGTTCATTTTTTTTGTATGTTAACCTGCAGAGAGAACAGATTTTGAAAGTTTTAAAAGATTTGACTATCACTCAAAGTCTACTGTATTCCCATATTCCCCTTGCACCTACATGGAAATACACAATAATATAACTTTCTACAAATGTTTATCTCAACTAACATGAAGAAGATATAATAATAGGGGTTTGTAGGAATAGTTACAGTCCGTCTGGTCTAAGTTGGAACATGACCTACTTAGCGCTACCCCTCCCTGTGATAGGGGAGGGATGACAACACATCGCCACGGCTATCCGCGACTGCCTAGTCTGCGTCCGTTGGTGATAGGTGTTTTGACGAGTGTACGGGCTGCTTATGTACCCTTAATATTGAGAGTGAAATATGGAAATGCTGGTAATGCGTTTAGTCCTGCTCATTGTGTTGACAATCGCATTGTTCCAAGCTGGTGTTGGAAGAAAGGGGAAACCTCTTCAATCTGATGCACGGGAAGTTGTATGTTTGGTACATAAGTGTTTTGCTGATGAACTGGAGGCGTCAACATCGGGTAAACCAACAATGTCCGTGACACAGATCATGGAAAGAACCGCCGCAGCTACTGCGGTATCTCGCACTTCAATATACAGAATTTTGCAAGAAAAGAAGAAGGCAGACGAAAATGGGACCGCTGTTAGAACACCAGGAAGGAAACGACCAAATAGACAACCAACAAGCACAGCAGCCGATTCATTTACAAAGGCGACTATTCGTAGTACAATTTACAGGTCGTACACACCGCATTTCTTGCCCGAAAATTGGAAAGCTGTCTGTGAGCATGTGAAGAGCGTAGAAGAAATGTATTGGGAAAAAGACGGATTAATGAACGATATATTGGACAGTTTCAACATAAATTTAGAAGACAGTTACTCTGAATCGGAAGATGCGTGTGAAGACAGCGGATGTGATCCAGCATCCGATATCCATGAAGCCGAAGATCTTACCAGCTTACCGGTACCCTCCAAGGAACCCTTCATGGACGGGATCTCTACACTGACGCTATCTAACAGCAGTTATTAAAGCGCTGCTCTCTGATAGCTGCGCTATAGTCAGGCAGTCAATCGCACCGTTGCACGTTGCATGGAACCGATGCGAAATGGGATTAGGCAGTCATGGAGTACCCACAAGAGGGCGGGCAGTAGTGCGTTCTCTCTCTAATTCCCATGTTTCAACATAAACCGAAAGAACTGTAGTACAAGAGTAGGGAAAGTCATTTGAGTGAAACACATCAGATTTTTCTACATATATTCTCTTTTAATTCAGGGTTTTAAACCAGTATATATGTGGTGAAATTTCGACATCGCATTTTTGGGTCGAATACAATACTTCCCCCACTTACTATCGGTCTGGGTGGCTCAGTTGGTTAGACGCTGGCTTACTGTTCCCAAGGTTGTGGGTTGAAATCCGGCCCAGGCTAATGGTTTTTATGTGTGCTTGAAAAGACAGCTCCATGTCACTAGATTTATTGGCATGTAAAAGAACTCCAGCGGGACAAAATTCCGGCGCACCGGTGACGCGGATGTGATCGGGGGAATTGACAGCGTCGTTAAACAAAACAAAAATAATTTTAAAATAATTTCTCCACTTACTAAACATAGTAGAGGAAGCAAAGCTATATTTGACAAATTGTATGCATTTATGAAGTGCACCTACCCTTTTGAGCAGTAAGATTTTATTTTACAGTTTAGGACTTAGGCAAGGGTCATCTAGGAGAATGAAGATATTGAAGATATTCCCAGAAAATTTAATCGAGTGACATTTTAATCAAAATCTTAAGAGAAGCTCTTAACAAAATTAACCTTTTCCATCAAAAATGTAAGTTGGTGCGGGGGATTTTGTTGAAAATATTTGTCACATCAGAGCACGGTGCTCAACTTAATTAACATGTCGGATATTTAGCGAACTATGCGTTTGAGCGCGCGCGCGCACACACACACGCACCTAGTTTTGCGGTAAAGTCCCAATATCGAAATTTTCGGTCAAAAATTTATCTGCTATGTATGCGACAGATAAAGTAGGTAATATTGCTCTGAGAAAACTCGTATTAAGACATTGCTTCACACTGTAAGCTGTGTGTTGTGCCAAATTACTCCATCTCTAAATAAGAAATAGTGGCAAATTATACTGAATTCCTATCAGCACTGAGATTAATGTGTGGGAGATTCAAATTTATTTTTTGTGTAGTATATTCACCTCTAGCGGAATTCTCCTGGTGCAGCCGAGAGACATTGGATGTTATTTGAATAACAACATGGTCTGCCCTTCCTGTGGGAACTGTCACGCAAGACAAAGTGCCCTTTCTATGGCACGCCCTTTCCCCTTGCATTCCTTCTCTTTCTTTAGGAAAATGCACAGAGTTCGACATATTTTATTATCAGTGGCGTACAATATCCTCTTAACCGGAGAACGCGTATATAAACATTTTTAAAATTAAATTGTTACACTTTAAGCTAGCAAACGAAAAATGAACACACTAAACGAGAAAATTCTTATACTCTGAACTACCCGTTACATGGAAAGTTTTTCGAAAATGTTGATCTTCCGAAAAATGGATCTAAGGATTTTGATTAAAATGCCATATGCTTAAGAAATTTGTATTTCAGAGGAAACGTACCTACTCTTATATTTTTAATTTTCTGGCTGTAGCCCACGTAGTCCTGTTTACCATTAATGAATTTTGAATAACTGGTGAACTGTAAGAGATAGACCAAATCTTTGATTACAAAAATGTATATCTCGTTAGAACACACTACTTATGCCAAACAACCTTGTTTGTGATATTAACTATTTCGGAGATAAGCTTAGTTCATTGTCAGAATTTTCCAATAGTTACAAACCGTTCTCAAATGGGAGGCCATTATTCATTTTTTATCTCTTTGTCATGCAAAAAGAAGGGAATTTCAAAGGCATTATACCAGGTGGCCCACTTTATCCGGCATCTGCGTAAGTAGACAACCCATCGTGCGTTAAAACAGTTGCAGAACTCCACAATGCAAGAGACGGCAGTTAGAGGCCTGCACGGGCCGGTATTCTTAGGTTCGGCCCGGCCCGGCCCGGACTCAACCAATCCCGAGCCCGGCCCGAGCCCGACAAGAGGTTACAGTGCCCGGGCTCGAGCCCGGCCCGGCCCGATTATTTACTTTTATTATAATTATGATTATAACATCATTATTGTTATTATTATCATTATTATTTGAAACCTTTCAGCAGAATAATCATATAGAATTCCTAGTAATGGAATGCTGTGATAATTGTGCTATTCTTGGAAAAAAATATATAATACATTAGTTTGTATCTCTTAATTTTCAAGCCCGGGCCCGGCCCGAGCCCGACAAACATTTTCCAAATTAGGCCCGAGCCCGTGCAGAGCTCTCGGCGGTGGCATGTTCTGCCTACCTGAGGTGAGAGGCAGTTGAGCTAACGTGTGTAATCCACGATAGTAGACAATAACAGTAAAAACAACCGAAGAGATCTACTGAACTTACTGGATCTTTATTTTCCAAGGAGTAAATTCACTTCTGTATATGCTGCTGGTGTCTTGATGACATTTGAATGATAGACTGTAAAGTACAAGCATGAGGCCACGTAATGTTTCATTGGCACTTGTTGGTTTCTTGATAATGCTATTGTTGTATTTTGTTATTATTCTTATTATTTATTGTTCTTATTTTTGTTTGTAGTTATTATTATTATTGTAACGACCATACCGAGTTGCAAACACCACGGTAGGATTGCATCGCTGATTTTAAAGTGACGAAAGCTAATCCACGTCAAGTATCCATAGCATCAGAATGCTGACAAAGCAGGCAGGAGCTTTTTTAACACGGGTGATTTACACCCCCGTGGTGTAATCTGCTCACGCCGTCTGTTACGTCCGTTCTGGTCGTCACGACACAGGTCTAATCACGGCGCCCGTCCGCTGATCTGATCGCGGCCACTCGTCTGACATTGACCAGGATACGTCTGTGTGTTTTGAGACTGTGACCCTGGTCTTCGGCCTCCCGAACCAGCTGGATCTAATAAATGACTAGTCCACGACTCAGGGTTAGCATTACTTCTTCACTCCAGGTGTTGGCCAAAACCTCCCTGAATCGCTCTCGAGTGCCTCTACACCTCTGAGCATACACCCCGACTTCTCGTCTCTGCCTCTGAGAGGTCCTTTGCACTATTGTGGTTGTTATATTACTTATATAATTTTTAGTATATCATTATATTACTATTATTACTATTGCTGTTATTGCTATTATATTAATGCAACAATAACTAATAAGAAACGAACAAAAGCCAGTGAAACATTACGTGCCCTTATGCTTGCACTTTACAATCTGTAATCCGTAACTTTAGACAACAGCACCGTACACAGGAGTGAGTTTATTTCCTGGAAAATAGATCCTGTAAGTAAACTCAGACCTTATCGGTAGTAAAGACTGCAACTGCCTATTATCACGGACTACACACGCTAGTTTAACTGCCGTCTCTTGTGCCGTGGATTTCTGCAACTGTTTTAACGCACGAAATGTTATCTACTTACACCGATGCCGGATGAAGTAGGCCACCTGGTATAGCAACAACTCTTAAAATATTTGACTAGTGCTTAAAGCTTACTATATTTTCTTTGCACATACAAGAAATTTATCTCCATTAACATGAAATAGAGGAATAAGTGTTTGTAAATTAGTTCATTCAAGAGCAGAGAAAGCCATGCGAGTGCAACACATATCTTTTTGAAGTTAAATATTACTTGTCATTAGTTATAATTTTTCAATACTTTTCTCAAATGCAATACTTGAACATGTCTACTACATTTAACACAATTAAATTGTTATCATACAATATGCATGTTTGTGCAGCGAACACCTTTCTCTCTCTCTCTCTCTCTCTCTCTCTCTCTCTCTCTCTCTCTCTCTCTCTCTCTCTCTCTCTCTTGGTCACACAAAAGGAACAGAATTTAGAAGTCATTACATAGTGGCCAGCTTTTAAAATATTTAACTGAGTTTAGACGTGCCCTATTTCTCTAATTCCATCGTATCTACAAGGAAATATATAACAAAACATGTATACAAAAGTTTATCCTGATTAATGAAAAGAAGAAACAATAGTATGCTATAAACTAAAATAATGTCAATACTTTAAAATTAATAGGTATTTTAGGCAGTATACTACTTAGAAACTAAAAGCATTTCGGAACCAGATGTAACTTAGGGCGTTTTTCGAACACTGCGCTTAGAACAGCTGTCTGGTGCTTGGCACGTGGAAACAATATTTAAGGACAGCAGAAGCCAACTACAATAATTAACCTAGGTGTTTAAAATTTAATAATCAATATTAATCAGAAGCAAATCACTTAGGTCAGCTAAGTTTGCAACAAAAATATGAACTGCGCCTTATTATCTGATCCGTTATATGCATAGAATTTTCTTCACCCAATCTTCTACAAACAATTCTTGTGTAAGTGCGATTTTCCCTACTTCTTAATCGACTATGGATTTCAATAGATTTAAGTAATAGTCAAAAGTTTTAAAAGCGGATCGCTATGGGATGGCTGTGAAATTTCAAGCTCTTTATATCTCCTTGAGAGAAAACAAAACGAATAGCGACTTGGTGCTTGAAAAGAGCTAGTTTTTAAAATTAAATAATCAATAGAAAAGAACACACCACAAGTGCTAGGTGAATGCCACAGAAACAATTACATGATAAATTATGCATTTTAAGGAGATCTGTGTTTTAGGAATGTGTTCAAAGTTGCTTCCGAATTTAGTAGCGTCGCAGACTTTCTGAAAGTTGTTTGTTGCGCAAACAGCTTAGCGCACAGCATGTTAAGAAAATTCAACAGCGCTAGTTTGAAATAATAGGATAGTATAAAAATAAATTCCATATAAATGATAATTCAGAGTAGGGGATGAAGGAAGGGAGACTGATAAACAAGCTGGTTGCAGGAGCGACAGAAGCAGAAGAGTATTGTGACGTCAGGCGCGGTGCACAACAAAGCAGGTCGGGGCCCAGCTACTTTACACTACATGCCAGCCCAGCTCAAGACCATGCTGCTTCACGCGACTGTTTATCCATATATGACTAACAACAGTGAGCGTGGCGCTTAACAAAGGATTGTTGGAACCTTGGAGAGGCATCCGATGACCGGTGTGCTCGTAGAAGTTCTAGAGTAGAGCGTGTGACGTCCTCCACACTATGTAAGGAGACGAGGCTACTAATTAGAAGAGTTACGGTTACAGACACGAACCGGTCGGTGCGTCAGTGAGTGCGAGACAGCTGTGTGTGTGATACTGTCGTAGTGAAAGATACGAGGCGTTGAAGTGAAGTCTAAATGAATGTTGAGCGATTGTATCGTCAGAGTAAGTGAAGAGAGACAGGGAAAGGACTGAGTGAAGGCTACGAGGACTGTAGGCTGTGTTAAACTCAGTAAAAGAGAACTGTGTAATTGTGCAAAGGTTTAAAAGAAAATAAAGTGAGGGGAAAAAAAAAAAGAATTAGACCACATTTTGTCGTTTTGTTGCAACACATTTGAATTTAACAAAATAGCGGAGATTTTCTGCTTGGATTATGACGTTAATCATACACTCACTAGTTGTGGTTAAAAATAGCTCAATGATGTAACTGACTGAAACAATCACTTAGATAAATACTGCTTTGGTAAAGCAGAAACAATTTTCCTCTCTTCCTCTTTAAAAGTAGGCCACAAGATTTTACTGATGCAGTGTCATTTTGTCAGTATCCTAGATTTTAGCAAAGAGCACTCATCCGTGAATAGGGTGGTGGGGGAGACTCTGGAAACTCTGACGGCCAGTTTCCCTAGGGTGGCAGATGAGACTGTCGACTAGAAAATAAAACCCTCTAGACCAACAAGCCACTTTCTGCAAGTTGTAAAATGTGCAGGTCGACTATACTCGCAATGCTAATCCGATAAACTTTACGTCCCTGACTGAACTGTTTGTAGAGTCCACCAGTTTTCACCTAGGAACAAATGAACTCTAAGTTTGTGGGCAATGCAAATTATATAGGGTGGACCGCTAAGAACGCCGGTTTTTAAGGTAATGTACTTATGAAAAATATACAAATCCACAGTTTTCTTCTCATTGCTTTAAAATCTTTCACACACTCAGAACATAAATACCCAAAATTAGAAAGTTCTATATCAAACCATTTTTAAATTATTAACATATTTATTGAGAACAAATCACTTATTGATATGCTAATATGGATCCTACGGATTACTATATATCTGCTAAATATTCAAAGATTTAAGTTTCAGAGAAAAAGTGTTTTGTACACAATGTTTTGAAATTTTCAATTTTTTCAGTATAAATTATTAAAAAAATATGTAATTTCAGCTGTATCATTTAATACCTTTAACTAGTGCATGACTAATTTGAATACCTTAATCTCGGAAGCTCTCCTGAAACTTTCAACCCAATAAGTTATCAGCTAGTGTCCATTATGAATAGTGAAAAATGTTGAGAGAGGGAGAGAGAAAAGGAAATTAAGAAAAATTAATTTTAAAGTTGAACAATATATTTGTGTACCTCATCTAAATATAATCAACTTAAAATTTCCACTGCCATATGCGGAACCCCTCTGCTACCTTCTTCTTGGTCTCAGTAGGGTGGCAGTAATTTTAGGTCACACCCCGAATTCAGCATTTTGTTACATTTTAATTTTATTATATAATAATTTATGAATTGTTAGTTAAAAATCTGATGTGTTGCACTCACATGACTTTCTCTACTCTTGTACTAACCATTCTTACAAACTCATATTCCTATATCTTCTTCGTGTTAGTTAAGATAAACATTTGAACAAATTATCTTATTGCTTATTTCCTTGTAGGTGCAAGGGGAATATTGGAATACAGTAGGCTTTGTGCGATAGTCAAATCTTTTAAAGCTTTGGGATTCCGTTCTCTTTGTACACGTAACATATAAAAAAATGAACAACGATGACCTATTTCACGAAAGTTCCAAGTTTTCCGAAACTCACACACATAACAAGGTATATCTCCGAAATGGTTCACCCTACAAGAAAATTTATTGAGACATAAATTGTGTATTTTAGTTTGGTTTTTAACCGACTTTTCGTTTTTGAGCTATGCTGTCCACAGACTGACAGACTGACAGACACACAGACACACAGACACACACACGGACCTTTTTCTAAAAATGCTTTATTTGGATTCAGGGGGCCTCAAAACATGTATTTCCGGTGAAATCTCGACTTCGAATTTTTGGGTGGATTACAATACTTCCCCTACTTACCAGTAGAGAAAGTAAAAATTGATGTTAAATTATCAATAAGGTAGAAGAGCTCTCCGTTATATTTAGTATGCTATGGATATACAGCATGGCAATTTCCTGATATTACAGCTTATGTGGTTCAAACAAATGATGAACCCAGATTGTTACAAAATGTTCACCTAGCAACGGATATAAAATATACAGAAGAATGACGAAAATAGTTACGGAATAGGTTCAGTAAAGGATCGAGAGCTTTTTTATCTTATTTAATTGAAGAAGGACCTGTTACTGTAAAGATGGATAATTAATAATATGTAATCGAAGTGAATAAAGGTGACATGGGATAAATCCATATCATTTTCAAGCGACTTCCCTGCACCCGTGACGTGCCCGCAAGTTTCATCGAAAAGAACCAAGCTAGCCGACTGTAACAAAAGAATAATAATATGAAAAATTGACATCTAAGCCAACTTTTACACTATGCACTTTGCTAATTTGTACACTAAACTCATAAAATATCTGCTTATTACTGCTTTACTACAAACTAACCTATGACTCAAAATCTTTTAAATACCTAAACAATGCCTAGTATATAACTGGAACACTAAAATAATCTCGCAAGACTACACAGTTGCAGAACATTGACTACACTTCTCTGTTTACAAGTAAAGCATGTTCCATAACCTCGGCATTTCAGCTCGATATATGGAGTTCTTTTCAGCAGAGACAACTCCCAAGCTCTCTGAAGCAAAATTCCCTGCAAGAGACCAAATTCAAAGCCAGTGAAAAGAGAATTGCATTTGAAAGCTGTAGCGACGAAGTTTAGCGAGCAACGCCCATCCACACTGCCCTCCTGGGACTTTAAAATTACCGAGAAAACAATGTACTATTAAAGTACAAGATATAAGCTAGTAAAACTGTAAAAGGTAAATCTCAACATTTTTGGCAATTCTCGCCTAACTTTATAGATACATTGCCTTAATTCCGTACTATTTTACTTTTGTCATGGGAACTTTATGATTGTATGTTTTCCAAGCAGTATTGTTTGCGGTTAATTATCATGAAACGCTTAACAACGGAATAGTGAATTATTCAGAAATCACATTCCATGGTTGTTTAATGTTACAGAAATTGCGCAGAACCTTCATACGGCTCTCGGTCATCTTAATGCGCTTAATGAGTAAAATGTTCTTAGCGAAAATGAAAAAAATTGAGACGACAGGCACCAATGTTGACATCAAAACTCAATTGAAATGCATCCTTGCTTAATTCTACCAGCCATCCCTCCCCTTCACTGTCGTTCAGCTTCCGACACGCCTCTTTCAGTGGCAAGTATGGCTTCGTCTGGATATCTGTTTCATGAAGATTGGTAGAGAGGAAAGTTTGCTGTCTATATGCGGACTTCAATTTGCAAACATAATATCAAACGCCACTTTGATTAAAAACATAAATAAAACGTTGGTGGTCTCACAGGTATTTATTTGCAATTTCAAAAGATGGTTTCTGAAAACTGGTATTTATAAACATATAAAAGGGACGATATGACTCCTCTTTTTAGGGGTTTAGTATCTTATTGGTTTAATTTGAGCTATTGGATTTCGGTTTCAAAGTTTGAACATACTATTTAGTTTAAAATCAAATTGCTTATGTTGCTCAAATAACTTTGAAATGTTTTGAGGCTAAATAACAATGGAACTTTACTGGTTTATCTATTGCGAAAGATTGAGTTAATCATAAGGCAGCGTAAGAACGTTACGTGCACAAGATAAAGGAAGGTTATAAACCTGAAGATTGTGTAATTTGCCCACCACGGTAGGCGACTGTAATAACCAGGGTTAGGATATTTAGGTGCAAATTTCGGATGAAAAAATGAAGGGAAAAGGTGCTCAAATAAATTCTCTTTCCTCTATTCTAATTTGTTGAATTACAAACAAGAACATCAAATTATCACTCATCAGAAGAAGGAAAACAGATGAAGCTGTTATACTTCAAGACATTAGGCATCTCTACATGTTCCTATTAGAAAATAGAATGTATTTGTTGACACTGAAGCTTCTTTCGACATCCACAGAGAAAGGTGGGGCAAATCTTGTATTCATTCGGAATGGCAATTCTACAGATGTGGCGAAATCCCTAGTGTCCGGATTCTTCTGAGGACTAAACCTAAGTTTGTCTTTGGCAAAGCCATCTAACTGTTCCCTCACGAAAGTAAAAATACCGCACTGTTTGCCCTTTTCCAAACCTTGTTCTTCTAATAGTTTAGTAGCTGCAGTCAGGCACTTGTAACTATGGACATAATAAGGTTTTGTCTGGAAATTATGTATTTTCTCTGCTAATAGAAGTTGCTGTGCCTTGGAAATTGCACCTGCGTCGGCTGGATCCAAAGAAAGCGCAAACTCGTTAATTTTGTATTGATTTACTGCAGCTCATATAATTTTAACAACATGGGTCTAACTTTCTCCCCTGCTATGGGAAAAACTAAAATGTCCAAAGCACATCGTTCCAATGAGCCTATGGTTTCATCTACAATGGTTGCCAAATCGCAATCAGACACTTTCTCCTTGATTCTCTGTATGATCTGTTGGTAAACACGCCCCATGTATTTTTTTCTTGAAGTACTCTCATTCATCATTGAGATCTTTGTGTATTCTTCAAGAAATCCCTTGAAGGCTGGATGACAGGAGTTCCTGCTTTTGTAAGAGCTGCACACAACTCAATGTTGATTTCCTTAATATTTTGGCTTTTTGAAGAACTCTGCTGAAGCGCATTTCGTAATAGAGGCTACCACAATTTGTTTGCCTAAACAATCTTGTTCATTTGATGCTTAGAGCTGGAAATGTGTTGTTTGATGTGATCACGTTGGTGTTTTTCATCTAAGGAAATTCCTGAATCGCAAATAACAGTTCCATCTGTGTCTAATAAATCTTGTTTGAATTCTTGAGCCAGAACAGCAAGTCGAGCACTGGACACCTTTGGCATGGTAAAATCTAGTGATACACTAGATTAGTAATGTAACAAAGGACTAACACCAGTTCACTTGCTAACCCAATGAGACTGTTACACAACTCATACTCTTGCTGTTCAACTCTTATATAACACCGCGACAATTACCAGAATGTTTTCATTTATCCTGGAACTGCAGTCTCAGCGATTTCTAGTAGCTTCGAGCAGAACCCAGGATCCATTCTTGGAACTACGCATGTACGGTTACTGCTGTCTCTGCGTGAACTTGGAGACCACACGAACAGTTGACGTCTGTCACAGTAACAAACTCCCATTCACGAACAGTAGCCTACTCATTCTGGTGAAATTAAAAGGACAATGATACACAATGACAATGAGTCATTGTCAGTTGTATTATTGCGGGCTGCTTTATAGAGAAAGAGCATTTGTCCTACACAATTATTTTCCACTGTTGTAGGTGTGGTTTCAGCTCCCGTGCAGCGTTTACTGAAAGAGTTAGGCTTACTCTTCACATGTTTTCAGCAAGCTGAGGAGATGTTAATAATTAAAAGTTAAATATTTTACATTGATTAAAATCATATAGAGCAAAATGGAAGAAAACTTAAAAGCAAAAAGGGGAAAGTGGGATTATGGGCATGGTTGGGGGAAAACACACATATACACAATTTCTAAAAATTAGTTGTGAGTTCAGGGGGCCCAAAAACGTTCCAGTTATTTCCAGTGAAACTTTAGTATCGAATTTTTGGGTGGAATGCAAGCAGGTACCTTTTCTACCTACTAAGCATAAGGTAGGGAAGTAACTTTCCTATTACAGATGAAGGGCGTAATACACATGAACATAAATTATTTGAGAACTTTCTACGTGGCGTTACAAAACAGCAAACCTGTATTTCAGCAGCTTAGCTAGTGATTTTTCCATAATGCATATAATTTGTTTGTTTTTCTGTTAGGTAATGTAACACTACGAAACGTCACTAACGGTAATTTATTGCTGAAGTAAGGAACATTAATGAATATTTGCTCTTTTTCTCTACCAACGCTAAAAACTGTATTCAGCACGCGATGTGTAAAGGTCATGCTATGCTGAAAGAACAATTTTAACATCAAATGTTTTGCTTACCTTACAGTTGATAAAATCTGTATTGTCGAAATTAAATCTTTATGTAATTAGCTATGCAATGTGGCATTAATACATTATGGTTGTTTAAACAATACAAAAACACGATATTGCATGTTATGTTTAGGAAAGAGGGAAATAAATCACAGCTGTACCTATTTAAAACACCAGTAGTTGAGATTCGATGGAAATACACACACATATGATAAGAGAAATTTGGTTTTGTCTCGTAACTGAGTGATGTCGCTGTCTAAAAGTATTGCTGCAAGGTAAAGGCAAATGGCCTTTAGAAATCGAAGTCTTTAAACTTGCTCCTGGAAATAAATGTACTCATTTTGAGGCATTTACGACTCAACATACATCTGCGAATAACTTTTCTTCTTGAACGAATGAAATGAAATATAAAAAATTTAACTAGAGTGCCAGATTCCCATTTCCCGTCACAGCTAAAAGTACCTGGACAGTGTGCTAAATTTGGAGGCTATCGTTGCTTCCATTTATGTGGAACACAAACAGGAACTAATTTAATAGAAATCCACATGCTATTGCTAAGTCGATCACAGTTGCATTTTGGGAATGTCATATAATCTACATAACCTAGTGTTTATTGCAGATTATCGTTTGTTATACAGCATGTTTTAAATTTCTTTGGTTTTGTAAGGTCATGGTAGGCCTTTCTTATGCACAATGTTTAGTCGTAACTTAAGATAAACCATTTAACAGTGCAAAGGTAGATCAATCACTCTATGTCCTTCCAAGTACAACATGTAATGTGGTGCGTATCGAAGACTAGCTCATACGATCAAGTTGGTCATTGCATATGGTTATACCGAAGTGAGAAAGGTGATTTTCTAAACTACTGAAGTTAGAGACTTATTTTTTCCACAGGAATTCCCAGCAACCAACGAAATTTGCGTACCGAATTTCATTACGGTATCTAATCACATTCTTGATATATTAATTAATTGATAGCAATTTATTGCGTATAATCAAAAATTCCTCCAACAGATGCTGAGCTACAAGATTTATTTTTACTTTCTCTACTGGTAAGCAGAGGAAGTAATGTATTCCACCCAAAAATTTGATGTCGAAATTTCACGGTAATATGTATTTTGAGACCCCTGAATCCAAAAAAAAAAGCACTTTTAGAAAAAGGTCCGTGTGTGTGTGTGTGTGTGTGTGTATGTGTGTGTGTATCAGTCGGTGTGTCAGTCTTTGGGCAGCATAACTCAAAAACGAAAAGTCGGATAAAACCAAAGTTGGTATTTAAGTTTAATGTCTTTCAAGGATGTGACATGAAGATTCTGAAGAAAATAGCCCAACCTTAAACCACCATTTACATAGAAAATTTTTCGAAAAACTTGATTTTCTTGAAAACGGCTCTGACGATTTTGATTAAACTGTCATACTTTTGAGATATTTTTATTACAAATGAAAGGTATATCTTGAATTTGCTGGCTATAGCCCCTGTAGTGGTATTTACTCTGGACGACTTTTGCATAACTGGTAAACCGTTAGAGATAGACCAAGGTCATATTATACAAAAAGTGTAGATCTTGCTAAAATACACAATTTATGTCTGAGTAAATTTTCTTGTAGGGTGAGCCATTTCGGAGGTATTCCTTGTTATGTATGCGAGTTTCGGAAAAAAACTTTCGTGAAATGGATTATCGTTCATTTTTTATTTTAAATGTGCAAACAGAACGCGTCCTACGCACCAAGCCTACTGTATTCTAATATTCCCCTTGCACCTTCAAGGAAATATGCAATAAAATAATTTGAACAAATGTTTATCTTAACTAACACAAAGAAGATAGAGGAATGAGAGTTTGTAAGAATGGTTAGTACAAGAGTATAGAAAGTCATGTGAGTGCAGCACATTAGATTTTTTTTTAAACTTTGTCTATTATTACCTTTGTAAGAAATTAGGGGATGGAAACTCTGATATACGGATAGGATAATAATATTCTAATAATTATAATAATATAATATAAAGTTATTATTATTACTATTATTATTATTATTATTACTATTATTATTATTATTATTATTATTATTATTATTATTACTATTATTATTACTATTATTATTACTATTATTATTACTATTATTATTACTATTATTATTACTATTATTATTACTATTATTACTATTATTATTACTATTATTATTATTATTATTATTATTATTATTATTATTATTATTATTATTATTATTATTATTATTATTATTATTATTATTATTATTATTATTATTAGTATGAGTCAAAATGCCATAATGTGCTCTGCAAAAACACTTGACTAGGTAGTCCATACGCAAAGGGAAAAATATCCTGAATAAATATTTCATATAGACATACACATAGATGCTCTAATTCCCGATTATGTCTCAACAAAACATCTGATAGTATACTGCAGTAGGTATGGGCCCAAACTTGGCCAGTTTTGAACGTTTTTAAATAAAGTAACTGAAGCAGCTGTTGCAAGAAGCCCTATATGATGCGATGACGAAACAGTAATACACCACCCCTGATACTGCCATTTGGGTTAACCATTCGAACAAACTGAAGGCCAATTTCGAATCACCATGTATGTATACACTAAACAGTGGAAATGTCTAAAGCCAGACCATATGACACTCGGATGCGAAGCACAACACTTATTATTCTCCTGAATGTTTTTGTTTTTTAATCTGGAATTACGGGAATTAAGGGTTAAATTATCAAAATAACCCTTGCTATTGCAGCAGAAAATGGTACTACGATGCATGAATCTGACATGAACTTGGCTGTAGTTTATAATATGTGCTACTTAACCAAAAGGCTCGCAATCGAATTCTGTCATGCACAGAAAGAAACATTTTCGAGTTTTTCTCCATAGTTTAAGTACCAGTTTCATAAAACCCTCGTTACATTGTTTGAAAGCCATAACGTCATTTACAGTAATTCTATTTTTTTAAACTCCGAGATTGCTTACTCAGTTAAAATTTAATTAAATGTTACTTATTGAACTCGTGGTTTTCTCCTGAAATGCGGGTTGTTTATGATTACCATTAATGTTAACATTGCTGCAAGCAGATGAAAAACGGGAACTTTTATTCCCAGAAGGGTCATTCCGCTATCAACACATTTACCGATGATTTTTCACAAACAAAACTTTCCACCTGCCTGCTGTACGAGCGATCCAGGTTTGACTCTCGGCTAGAGGGGTATTTTCTCTAGTCATGTTTATTTGCTATCCTCCCCATGGTCTGAAAGTGTTGTGACAATGACAACACTCTAGCTACCTTTCCATCGCTTTATTTTTCTTCTGAACCTTTGCACAAACACACAGTTCCTTTCTACTGACATTAACACAGTCCACAATCTTTAGTGATATTACAACTCTCAACTGATTTCTTCTCGTAACCTTCACTCAGTCCTTTCACTGTCTCTCATACACTGACTCCAACGATACAATAACTCGACGATCGTTAAAACTTCTTCACTTCGGCGCGATGTACCTTTGATGATGCCAGTACCACACACACACACACACACACACACACACACACACACACACACACACACAAACACACACGCACGCACACACACAGAACTGCCTGCAGCCGCTGACACACTGATCGACTCACGTGTGTAACTTTAAATCTCTAACTCGTGATTTCCTCACCTTGTTATATTGAGAGTGACGTCACATGGTCCTTTCTGGAACTTCAACAAACACGCCAGCCACCGGATTCCTCTCGAATGTTCCAGCAATCGTTTGTTAATCGCCGCATTCACTGTTGCTCTTACACGAACAATTCGTGTGAGGCAGCCTGACCTTGAGCGCCTTTGTTTGCTCCTCGGCGTGTTCCTGGTATGGAATAGTGGTAGTAGAGGTAGTAATGGTAGTAGTGGTGGTGGTGATGTTTGTGTTAGTTATGATGGTGCTCATGGTTGTGGTGTTGACCTAATGAATAAATAAATAAATAAAAAGCAAAAATCTCATAAAAAATTATATAGGAGCTAACACCTACGGCGATAAACAATACTATGCTCCAAAGATAAATGGCGGTCGACATGACTGTTGCAGGTATAAATACAACAAGGAAAAGTTAACAATTAAGTTGAGTTTCTACGTTGGAGTGTCGACGACAGTTAAAATTATTTTGTTGTTTAACGACGCTGTCAATTGCCGGGATCATTCCAGTGTCGCCGGTGTGCCGGAATTTTATCCCGCAGGAGTTCTTTTACCTGCCGTAAATCTGCTAACATGGAGCTGTTGTTTTTAAGCACACTGGGCCGGATTTGAGCCCGCGAGCTTGAGATCAGTAAGCCAGCGTCCAACCAACTGAGCCACCCAAAACGACGACGACCTTGATAATAATAACAATAATAATGGTCATAATAATAAGAATAATATTAACGAGAGCAATAATCCATAGTTAATAATTAAGCACTAACTAATAAGAGACAAACAAATGCCAATGAAACATAACGTATCCTTATTTTTCCATAGATTTTGTTATGGTGCACTCCGTGGTATGAGACAATAGCAGTGCAAACAGAAGTGAGTTTATTCCTTTAGAAAATGAAGAGACGATAACTAAAGTGGAAAACATTCCAAGACCCTCTTTGGTTGTCTGTACTGTTGTTGTCCAGTAACATAAGCTATTTTAAAAACCAATTTCATTAATTTCAGTTTAAATCGAGTCGCACGATCAAGTTTAGGTGCTGTCCCTAATCGTTCGCACACGCCACTGCCGTCCTTATGAGTGGAACTGTCCCTACTTGCAATTGTTTTAACGCACGAAAGGATACCTGCTTACACGAAAGACGGTCGGTGTGGGCTACCTGGTACACATATTGATGAAATAGTGACGACATCGTAAACGGATTTAAAGGAGAATTTTATAATTAAAAAGAAACAAAAATGTAGCCTTAGATAAGCTTATTTTTGCAGATGGCAAATTCCAACATCTACTTCTAAAAACAGCACACAGCGGGCATTACTCTAAATAAATAAAATTAATAATATTCTGAATTTAAATATCTCAACATAACAAAGGGTTTAACATTTAGAGGAGCAGACAGAGTAAAGCTAGTCTTTAAGGAAAAATACTAGAACAGGTAAACCCTTTTATTTACGTCGGCTGCAGTATTTCTATACGAGGAATGGTGATAAATAGGGCTCGGAAGTTCATGCCCTAAAAAACACTGAAATATGCATGCAAATATGCTCTTAAAAACTTGAAAATATGCCAAGAAATATGCAGTATTTAACTAAAGCAATTAATATCCCTTTGCAGTAGACAAGACGAGTTAGTATAAATAATAAATAAAGTTAGCTTATTCTTTAGAGGTTGAAGCAGAAGTAGTCCCGCTGCTAGTATTAACAGCTAAATTGCAGTTCACAACCAACACTTTGCACAAATTTTCAACTGTAAAGCATCGTCTGTTGTCCCGCAAAACACTTTTGTAACGTGAATAACTTCTATCCACATCACAGGATGTTATCAGGGCATATTTAAGTGATGCTAACTGCTTCACACACACACACACACACACACACACACACACACACACACACACACACACACACACACACAGAGAGAGAGAGAGAGAGAGTCAAGTCTCTTGGTGGGACATGGTTTTCTTTTAAGGATGTCTTGAATACCGCACATCAGTTTATAATAACCAGAATTTTTTGAAATTACATAATTCACTTTCTTTTTCACTTTTTGTCCTATGCTACCAGGTACCAAACTTAGACCACATATTGTTTTTTTTCAAAGACAGTAAGAGATTCATGCAAAGGAGATCCTACAGCTTCCAATGCCGTTATGGCTGTTGGTAAGAAAGAAAAATGGGCAGACATGAAACCAAGATCCTCTTTTAACCCAGTGCCTGACAGAATATTTTGCACAGTTTCTATTGATGAAGGATCTTTCAAGTCCAATGAATTAATAACCTCTTCCACTATATCTATGTGTTCAGCATAATATAAAACTGCATCGATCCATGTTCCCCATCGATTAACACTGGTGCAGGAAGAAGTCAGATATTAGGTGATGTTGATCTAAATAACTTAACTCTTTTAGGAGATTTAAAAAAAATTATCTTCGTACTGGACACAAATCTATCTACCAATGGGAAAGAACCATTGTCTCAGAAATGCTACCAATATGAAAAATATTATACAGATGAAAAAATTAAAAAAAAGCATAAAAATCATTAAAATATGCAATATAGGGGCAATAATATTGAAATCTTCGTGAATTGCATCATCATGTGCAGTACTGCCAATATGAAAAATACTATCCAGATAGAAAAAAGTAATAAAAAGCATAAAAATCATTAAAATATGCAATATAGTGGCAATAATATTGAAATCTTCGTGAATTGCATCATGTGCAGTACTGCCAATATGAAAGATATTATCCAGATAGAAAAAAGTAATAAAAAGCCATAAAATCATTAAAATATGCAATATAGGGGCTATAGTATTGAAATAATATGCATTCATCAAAAATCAAGAAAATATGCAGTTAGATGCACCATAAAATCATGTCCAAATAACTGAAAATTCCGTAATTCGTGCACATAATGCAAAAGCATACATTTTTAACTCCTATGAAAAAACATGCAAATGCATGAACTTCCTAGCCCTAGTGATAAAACAAAATCAATATTTTCAGTTATGTATGCAGTGCTATCCATAGATATCTAAAAATACTAGATAGGAAACTGAAGTTAAATTATATAAAGTAACGACAGTGCCAATGCTGCTTTACGGCATGGAGTTTTTGTTCTTACGAAAAGCGAGGAAAGCAGAACGAGTTTTTTATAGATCTGTCGTGGGATTTATCTTACTGGGTAAAAAGAAGTGAAGATATAAGGAGGGAACTAAGCATATTTAAATTAACAGACAGAATAAAACATGGTAGAAATGATTGGAAAACAACACACACAAAGAATAAATGACGACCGTATACTAAATTCATTAAGAACTACAATGCAAAGGGAAGAGGAAATGTTGGTAGACAGAAAACATGAATTCTATTGGATGAACGCTTTTAAAAGAAATGAGACCACAAGCCATATGAAGGCTTAATCTATGCACGTGATAATGAGGACTAAATATGCGCCTTTTGAGAACATAAATACAAGGTTTAATACCCAGTTATTCCACATTCCGTTTATCAGAGCCTATTGACAGACACAGATACACACAAATAGGCCCAGAATTGCCAATCTTTAAAAGCAAAATTATCGTACTGGCCACACAAAATTATAGATTTGATTAAAAAATCAAAAACCAAATGCTACAACAATAAAAACATCAGCATAACACTTCTGAAAATGTGATAGTATTGATGTTGGTGGTATCCACTTACAAGATCGATGACCTCAACCAGAATTATAACTTTAGCACTTATGCTTCTCGCACGGTTCGTCTGAAAGTTCATCTTCCTCAACTGTTGCAGCATCATACAAATTTGTTGTTGAGATAAAGTTTAACATCATCTTGATGACTTGTAGATTTTCGGACCCACTACATTCTTTCATAAGCTGAGACGACAGAATAAGTCCATTTACCGTATCTAAAGCGCGTCTCACCCTTAGAAGACAGTACACGTTAAATGGAGCGCAGTGTTGCAACATGTACTAGTTGCGAATCTTTCTCCGCGAGCGACTCGAGGTGGCCTGAGTCCTGTACTTAGTCCTTCAATTGCTGCTTGACGAGACAGGCACTTTTAACTTTGTTATCCCTCCACGCCTTTGTTACTGTATGACCTAAATTTACAAATGACTCGTCTGTATAAACAACTGATTTCCCCTGGTCCCTAAACCTTTTACGTCTTTTAGATATTTATGTCGCCATCTGATGATATCGATATCGTCTCTTTCTATTAATATGCACTTGTTACCCTTTCTTTCATATTCGAGCCCCAAATCAGAGTGGCCCTTGAGAAATTTGGTAGGGTCTCATCACTGTTGATCTGTGACAAAATTATATTCAGCGTGGGTGGAATATTTGCAAACAGTAAAGAATGAACAATTCGCCGCACTCCACCTTGCACTATTCAATCATATTGCGTTAACCTAGCGTTTTGTGTAGTCCCGCCCTTTTTGCTTTCTTTTTCGATGGCGTTCTTAGAGGTCCTTTCATTACTTCCTTTTTAATCCTATACACTACTGCTTCTGAACACTCAACAGCCTTAGCTGTTTCTTTTACTGCCTTAAACGCATTTTACTTCAAAAATAATCTAACACATTCATAATTATTTGGCGTTCCTTACTTCTTTATTTACCAACATATCGTCCCTTCCTAGCTTAACCCTCCATAACTACAAATATTTACAAAAATATTAAACAAATAACGCAATAACAGCTCACAGTTACACACACGGCTTCTTTCGAACTAATGTTAGTGCTGCTCCTTATACTATCTTCTGTGTCAGGCCTGACGCTGAATAGATGAATACCTTATGTTTGCCCTACTGGATAAAAGAAAGAGGTTACTGCCTTTTGGTTTATTTTAAAAACTTTCTCCAACCTTCCTCAACATTAGTTCTCGCTGGTTCCCTGATGTAAACTCAATAACAAAAAAGTTTCACACTGCGTAACTTTTGCAGTGCACAGATATAAAATTTTCCGAAAACGTTTAATTTAAAAAATTATAACACTTAACTGGGTAAACATAGAGAATTCAAAGTAGGCAGGTAGTAGCACTATAGTTTACTCTACCTAAGAAAAAAATATAGATGCATTCTAGCAGTTAGTTTGTTAGTTACTGCGTGATGAATGTAGAAACAGCAAATATCGGACTTCTATTGAAAAAAACGTTTTCTGAAGAAACATGGACCTATAGAAATGTATAATGACTCTGATAAGGATATAACCTGATAGAGAAAAAAATTCTGCATAGGATAATGTGTTCAAACCTGAAATTTATAACAAATGAATATTTATACCATGCTATTAGGAATCTGGCAACAGAGCGAGGGTAGAAAAGGACGCGGCTAATGGCAACTTGTATGTGCTAGATAGAGACAGAGATGTCCCATTTAACTCCATACTGTCTTCTAAGAGTGGAACGCTATATAGTGCCAATCTGTTTCTAATTTTGGTTTTTATTAAACCCAGTTTAGAAAAAAAACTATTTCACAAGAAGCGTTTCTGTGGGCAACGAAATCACTAATAATGGAAACTCCGACAGTTCTTTGAAATCAGTATTTCCACCAAGGTGACATGTGTTTAACAGCACTCCAGAAACTGTCAGGTTCAGGCACGTTCTTTATGTCACAAGGAACATCACTTATTCCGAGATTTCTCCATTGATCATTAACTTTCTGAACAGTGCCTTCGTCATTGAGATTACCAGATCTGGGCACATTTGCAAGAGGGTAAAGGGTAGAAGAATTAGTAGGATATAAAGTGGTTGCCTTAGAAGGGTTGAGACAGCCAATGAGGGCAAAAGGGATGTCGCCATGTGTAATTAATTTCATTTCGTTGGTGTGACAAATCAGTGAAAATTATATTTCGCCGGTATCGAACTATCATACGTTTAAATTATGCCACATCCCATAATTACCGCACGGGTTTTCAGCCATGAGTACAAATATTCAAATTATCATATACCCCCCTAATTATCGTAGAGGTTGGCTACCCTGAATAGGGCTCTATATATAACTCACAAATATGACAATGTGACCACTAGAGTCCATAACAACAAATAAACATTGAGATTTACCATTACATTAAAAAGAAAGAAATTATCAGGTCAATTTTACATTATCATCACTAAAAAAATTAGTCTGTATAAAGATACAATGTACTTTTCGATAGAGATTCCAAGTCCACAAATTCTATGTCGAATTATGCTTGGAATACAATATTTCATCTAAGTAACTTGAAACTTAGTTCCTATTTATGGACGCTCTTAACTGTTATGGTGCTCAGATCCAATTCTTTATCGCTTAATTTTGTTCAGAGACCTTTTTGTCAGGATTAATATTCTTTAAAGTGCCGTATATTTATGCCATGGAATCACCGTTTTACTTTGGCTCCGAAGGAAGCCATGTTAATCAGCTTTACACACGGAAACATCCGCCCCCCCTCCAACAAGGTTTGCACCTGCGACCTTGGAAACCACAGACTAGTGTGCTACCCGTAGACCACAGAGGATGACATTTCCTCTAAGTATGATTCCAGAACTATGCATATGGTACATAATATAACCATACATGGGTTATGGTTGGTACCATTTCAAAGAGGAAGTTGAGAAATTTTATTTCATTGATGTTAAATTTTAAATAGTGACGCATTCACAGATTATTTCATAGGATAATTCATATATCGTTCATCGGTCAACAGGTGGACAAGTTTCTAACCAGATGGGGCAACACCCCACTTTGCCAATGTAGTAAGAGTAGTTTCCTGCAAGATGGTTCGGAAAAGGATTACGCAGATCATATGCCCCGCCTTCTCCACATCACTAGACCTGACGCCATCTATCTTTTCCTGTGGGGATTTGGTAAGGATCATATCTGTAGGTCACCAGTGCTTGTTTTGGCAGACTTAAACAAAGAATTTATGCTGCTGTCAAGAATGTTACATAACATGCTTCATAATACACGAGTCGAGATTCGATATCTATTGGACATTTCACGTGCCACTAATGTCAGTACTATTGAGGTTTATGAACCATAAGTTCAAAAAATTCCAGTTTTCACAATTTTACCAAGTAGTTTCATTTCCAGTTTCGTATTAATTCAGAAGTTACAGCTATTTCTTTTGTCATACCTATATATTCTACCTAATACCCCTAAGAGGAAGGAATACTTTGAAGGAACTATAGGAAGCTACAGGTCATAGAGAGGTGCATAAATTTCTAACAGTTACAATCTCAAAGACTAGTCTCTCTGCTGGAGTTGCCCAGAGAAGGCGATGAACGACCCTGGACTAAGCAACACTGGGTGTGCATTCCTATGAACAAGCATTTGTTTGGCACCACCATACCCCGTAAAATTTATAAGAACGTCTGAAATGTGAGCTTAACACTTTAACTCAAACTGTTTTGCTCGTTAAGTAATACTCTGAAATGTATAACAACAGTACTAAATTTAGTATATTAATTATGTCAGAAAATACCAATTACATCAGAAGAAAAATGCTTGTAGAGTACTATCCTACCCTACATTAGATTAAATACCATTGGCTGGCTCAGAAATGCTATTGACAACACATTTGTGCCATACATCAAGTAATCTGTTCATCAAGCTACTACCCCAGCACATCAATAGAATGGAGATTGCAATGTCAGCACCCTCAGCAATTGGAATCTAAGGTTAACATGCAGGTAATCTACAAACACGTTGGAATGCATTCCTGACCATGTCGGGATTCAGGATGGTGGCCCTTAAGCAGTCAATTACTTGACAACACAGGGTGACTGACATACGTAATTGATATGTAGACTCATTGTACTTCCCAGTGAATTATATCTTGTTATTCATCAAAGAATAACATATAAGGAAGAAACTGTGCATCACTTTGTCGACAAGAATGCAGTTAGTCATCCGCTATTGTTTTAATAATTATACTGACAATATAATTAAAATGCATAGTGAATTTGTCTTAGAATATTCATTCTTTAACCTGAAACAGGTCTGTGAAGAATCAAAGGTTGAACGAAAAAGACAAAAACAATGGCATTTCGAGGGAAAAAACCAAGAAGAAGCTAAATAAAAATTAATAATCAAATATTACACTAGGGGAGCTTTAAAAAAAATTATGTTGTTGCTTATCGACGCTGTCAATTGGCAGGATCACATCAGCGTCAACGGTGTGCCGAATTTTGTTCCGCAGGGGTTCTTTTTCGTGCCAGTAAATCTACTGACATGGAGCTGTCCTTTTTAAGTACACTTAAAAACCATTGGTCTGGTCCAGATTTGAACCCGCGACCTCGGGATCAGTAGGCCAACGTCTAACCAACTGAGCCACCCGGAGCGATAGCAGCAGGGGAGCTGTGATAAAAAGAACAGTATGTATACTAAAGTTAGCAAATGCTAAAGTATTTGTTGGCACGTACTAATAAAGTAATAAGGAATACAATGTTGAACTTTCACTAAGTATTAGCTGTACCTGTGTTATCTTTACGAATTAGAATGGGTAACAAGAAAAGTAAATAACATCAGAAATGAAATTCCTCAGAGCAGTTGCAAAAAGCTCTTCCCCACATAAAAAATAAAACATACATTAAGAGTGAATTTTTAAAGTGAAAACACCTTGAATTCCCCTTGACAGAACAGCTAATGATACATAAGCTAATAGCATGAAGATACATGGGAAGCCCCACGAGGAAATGATTGGAAGAGCCTTGAAAATGTAACAACACCTGTATACGCCTACAAGCTGGCGCGTAGAAAAACTCATATCTGTAATACCATGAGTAACTCGTAAACATTAGTGGTGCTTTCCACGTTTGAAAAGTTGACAATGGTGGCAATTTGAACCAAGTATCTCTGTTTCATTCTGCGCTTTTCTTCCGAGCCATAAACCTAGATAAACACTGTTACGTAAACTTGTATTTTGAAAATGATTAAGTTGCAAAGTTCAATCAGAATTGAAAAATGCAATACCACAGCCATTACCAGAAAATCGATTTTAGGACCCAATATATTTTAGCATACTTTGTACTATAGGTACATTCCTTTCAGCCTTACATTTAATACTGAAATGTAGCTTTGAAGAAAATTTAAACTTTTTGGGCAAGCAAGCGACAGAAGGTCAAATTCCTGTGACCTAAAGCAAGATACCCAAAAGCACAATAACAAAACCTGAGAGGAGGAAAAATGCAGAACATTGGCAGTAGATATGGTAAGCAAACGAAATGGATAGTAACGAAGAAATTCTACCCACAGATGATAGGATACAGGTGAACGTTTACATGAAACATAAATATACTAACGGGACATGGAAAACTAAGGACTTACTATCACCGATTTTGGATTTCTGAAAGTTCTAGATGTCCTTGCGATAACGCTGAAGAAACAGTTGATCATGTTCTATGAGCGTTAAATATTGGATCGGCAGCGCAGTGTCGTCAAGAACAGAACCGAAAATGGTGAGAACTAGCCTATAAACCACTAAGGCTTTTACGTAGTTTTTGAATAACCTTTTGATGATGACCGTCTTACCGAACCATTTATTGATTTTAACAAATTAAAACAAAGAATAGCAACATAGAATATAAAACTAAGATATTAAACAAAGAACATCAACTGCACTCTAAAGTTTCTGGAATTCGCTGTGTATGGTGGTTCCTAGTGGAGAATCCCAGAAACTTTCGAATTCAGTTGATGTTTTACTTTGTTAAAATCAATAAAGGTTTGGTAACACGCTCATCAAAAGGTTATTGAATAAACCGCATAAAAACCATACCACTTTGGCGCCACTTGCGTAATGTGTTAACAGCATAAACTTTGAACTATTGTTATTATTGTAACATAGTAATACAATGAATAAGGAATACAAACCACACAATACAGCTGTATGTTATGGAAAATTGTGCTTAAATAAAATAAATAGAACAAAAACTTTAAAAGGACTGGCTCTACTTTCCTAAAGAAATCGAAGAATTAGCTGGTGAAGAAAATGTTCACCGAACTTTGGCGTATGTATGGAAGCAATGGAAGCTTAGTGTTTCCTCCCAGCAGGTAAAGGACTCATTTTCTTGCTAACGAAGAATGGAGGTGAAGCGCAGTTCTTGTGGAAGTCTCATAATAAGCTTCTCTTTAGATGCTGCGTAAAGAGAGAATGAGGTATCATCTCCTTCTGATAATGTAAGTCGTTGTTCGCGTAATTACCGGCTCATTTTCTTCCATCAGAACGTCATTACTGTTCCATATCCAGCAGCACTCTGCGAAATTGTTATTTTTACGATCAATATAATGTATAGGCAGTGTAAAACTTACTCCAAATAGGGAACTTCTGGTTAAAGGGAATGGAATGGGCACAACAAACTTCAAAGGATATTTGACTAATTACTAATGCCAAATGTGGTCCGATTATATAATCTTCCTGGCGTTAAAGAGTACTGTTCCATTAAGGAAGAAATGCACCTTTTAAATAATGTCCTTTCACGTCGCCCTAGCCTTTTATGTAGGATGTGCTTAAATGGAGGTTCCCCTTTAAAGCAATAAAAGCAGAAGCCGTTCTCAGTTTTCTTTTTCTTGGGTATTTGTCCCATTCCGCACGAAAGACTGTCAAAATTTGTATCACGATCTTGTCCTTGACCATCCTATATCCCGTCATTCTATTGGCTGATAAAAATTGCTTTGATAGTCTATTCAGGCATCATCCTTCCAACATGGTTTACCAGTTATCTTGATATGGTTAAATGTCTTCTAGCATGGTTGAGTTTATCTCCAGTTTCTTCCCATGTTTGCACTACACTTTATCTTGTAGCGAAATTCTCATTAACGACATCAGAGACCTCATTTCCAAAGTCCTTATTCTTTCCTCTCATGTTCTAACACCTTTGCTTCCATGTAGTAATTTCGGTTTTGCTATTACATCATTCTATAGAATACATCACATCTTCGCGCTCTTGCAGAAATGCAAAGGAAAAATAAATATGACTCTGTACATAGGAAAATGTTTTGGAAGGCATTGGAAGGCAACATGAATAATTCTTTAATTCGAATAACACAATAAATCTACACTAATAACATTTGTCACGTAAAGTTAGAGAAAAATGTATCAAAAAAGTTTGGAACTAACAAAGGATTACTCCAAGGATGTCCCATGTCGCCAACAATTTCAGGTGGCCCACTTCACCCGGCATTGGGGTAAGTAGATAACCCTTCGTCCGTTTTCCACTTCACCTACAGGACTTTATTTTCCAGGGAATAAACTCATGCCTGCATATCCTGCTTTTGTCTGGCATTACGATTACAGATTCTATAAGTAGATTGTAACAACATCCATGCAAACATGAGGGCGCGTTGTTATCTTTGTCGTTATTGTTATTGTTCGACCCCAGAGATCCCCATGTGGAATTCGTGGTGTACGAAGCAGCGTCTGCGCGGCTTTTCCCCGGGTTTTCCGGTTCCCCCACCACTCATTCCACTAATCGTTCCATCACCTTTCCAATCATCCATTTCACCTGCATTTCATATGATCCTCTTTCTCACTACCTGTCACACTTGGTGCGGACCACCTGCTGTCTTCACTCTGTCCGGTCCATAGGTTCCTCTGCCCCCCCCCCCCCCCCCCCCGCGACAAGCGTCTGACTCTATACATCCAGGTCAAGAGAGAACATTATCTTGGTTAATTAGTGATTCTACACGATAAGCGTGTAGAAAAGCGTGTGTAAAATATTTGGAATATTTGGAGCCATTTAACTTCTTGACGAATGGATATAAATGATTTATTATTTTACAATGTTGCGCAAACATTGTGTGAACAAAGCTAAAATATGTTTTTCAATTTGAGTGAATTTAGTCACAATTTAATGTTAACGTGGCGTTTCCAAATGTCTCTTAGATATTAAACTTTGCATGACAATTTAACAGTATCTACATCGTGACTAAATTCATTCAAATTAAGGTACAAATGTACTACATCATTTTTCTCACATCGTGTACGCTACAGTTGGTGAAGTATTAAACCATTCGTCAAGAAGTTAGGTGGCTCCAAACATTTTACAGAACTTTTTTCGGCTCTTTACTAATAATAATTGTATTGGACTTATTTGTTACACTCATCATGTAGAATTCCTGGTTGACGTATGGCCGAAGCAGTATCTTCCATCCGGTATAAATTACATTATTTATTTCTCTCTTCCACTGTGTCTGTGATATGAGTGTGTGAACAGATACAAGTTATGGTTGAATTAACAAACGTGAAGCGACTCATTATTTAATGAATCAGTATTTAATTCAGTATTTAATGTATACAACATTTTAAAAATCTCCACATCCGGTATATAGGTACTGTAGATTTTAAAAGCTCCAGGACTTTGTTGTGTAAGTTTGTGGTGTAGGTAGCGTACACATAAGTGTCACTAACTAATCGTGAAACAGCTTCATTTAAACAAAAAGACAGCGAATCTGTACTTCACTCTCCAAAGAAAAGAACAAAACCAAAATCAAAACAAAATAGGAAAGCAAGTGACTGGTTTGGATGATTCCGAGGAAGGCGTTTCGTGTTTAGCAATATGCATTTAAGATTTTAATGTTTTAAAGATATTTGAAGTGTCGCTTAGTTACCAAAAACAATGGCCGGCGCCGTGGTTTGCGTGTAAACGAGCTCTGATTTATACAGCGTGTTTCAAAAATACGGGGCATAATTTCAGGTATGTATTTCCCACATGTAGACAATCAAATTAGTTCTTTATAACATGTGTCCGGAAATGCTTCATTTCCGAGTTATGACCTTCACAACATTGAAATTCACTGGAACGTTTTTTTTTTTTGTTTTTTTTTCCGCAGGTTGTTGTCATTACAGAAGATGTTCAAAATGTCCACCTCCTGCTTGAATACAGACCTCACATCGATGTCTTATTGACCTGCGAACACGATCCCAAACTCCAGGAGTATTGCGTATGTCCTCACAACTTGCCACAATTCGATTCCGAAGGGATTCCAAATCTGGCACCGGAGACGAGTAAACCAATGATTTTAAATGGCCCTACAAGTAGAAATCGAGAGACTTTAGATCAGGTGAGCGTGGAGGCCAAGCAATTGGGCCACCTCTACCTATCCATCGATCAGGAAACCTTCAATCCAAGTACCGGCAAGCCGTAAGACTGAAGTGTGCAGGAGCGCCATCATGCAAGAAGTGAATGTGTTGATGATTGATCAGTGGAGTGTCTTCGAAAACGTCAGGTATGGTGTTTTCCAGGAAGTTTGTGTTCGCCTGCCTCGTAAGTCTGTTTACAAGTACATGGGGTCCAACTACGATCACCAATGATACCGGCCCACATGTTGAGCGAGAACCGCACCTGGTGATGAGTTGCACGTGGGTTTTCATGCGACCATACATGCTGATTGTGGAAATTTGTTATGCCATCTCTTGTGAACTGTGCTTCATATGTAAATAATACGACGGCAGAAAAGTTCGGATTTACACCACACTGCTGCAAGAACCACTGACAGAACGTAACTCGTGCAGGGTAATCTGCTGGTGACAGGGCCTGTACATGTTGCAAATGAGAAGGATACAATTGATACTCGTTCAACAGTCTCCAGACAGTCTTATGAGGAACATTGACTTGCAACGCTAACCGTCGTGTGCTGATAGAAGGAGTCCTGTCCACAGCCTCCAGAATCTCCTCCTGCACTTCAGGAGTTGTAGATCTTGGTCGTCCCCTTCCCAAACCAGGAGAGGTGAATGTTCCATACTCGCACAGACGGGAATGGAGACGTACAAATGTCTTCCGATCTGGACATTGTCGCTGTGGGTAACTCTCCTGGTACAAACGACGAGCCAGCGCAGCATTGCCGTCCGCCTTACCGTACATGAAGTGTATCTCTGCCAGCTCTTGATTTGAATACATGTCGCACAGTCTTAACGCCTAAAGAACTCTGAAAGTAACCTTTCTCAGAATGAACTATCAGAGCGCCCTCCTAATGTCTCCTTTGACGGCAAAGACCTGCGGCAAGAAAAATGTTCCAGTGAATTGCAATGTTGTGAAGGCCATAACTCGGAAATGAAGCATTTCCGGACATGAACTATTTTGATTGTCTACAGGTGGGACTTTCAATGTTGTAAAGGGCATAACTCGGAAATAAAGCATTTACGCACACATGTTATAATGAACTATTTTGATTGTCTTCATGTGGGAAATACATACCTGAAATTATGGTCCGTATTTTGAAACATCCTGTAGAGTTGAGGCAGACGCTCAGGAGTGTTGGCAGGCTGAAGACAGCCCGAAGTGTGTCTTAGGTGTACTTGCCCTCAGGGTGCAACGGTCGTTGTGCACTGCTGGTGGCATAATTTTATCCAAATATGAGGTAACTTTTAATTTTGATATTCAAGCATCTCTTGGTAGGATTGAATCGATACACGTCTACTCTGTTTAGGAACAGCGCCTAGTTCGAGCATTGACCAGCGTGCGTTTGCCATTAAGTTGTAATCTTTGTTGATAAACCTCTTGAGCTGCGAAGTCGTCTTTATTTTCGCCTCGGCCACCGCCACCGCCACCGCCACCGCCACCGCCTCCGGCTCCGCCTCCGGCTCCGCCTCCGTCTCCGCCTCCGCCTCCGCCTCCACCTCCGCCTCCGTCTCCGTCTCCGTCTCCGTCTCCGTCTCCGTCTCCGTCTCCGTCACCGTCACCGCCTCCGTCACCGTCACCGTCACCGTCACCGCCTCCGCCTCCGCCTCGGCCACCGCCACCGCCACCGCCACCGCCTCCTCCACCGCCACCGCCACCGCCTCCACCTCCGGCTCCGCCTCCGCCTCCGTCTCCGTCTCCGTCTCCGTCTCCGCCTCCGCCTCCGCCTCCGTCTCCTCTTCCTCTTCCTCTTCCTCCTCCTCCTCCAATGGCGCTACAACCCAAAGCGAGCCTTATAAGTCCATAAATTATTCTTAAGATCTCTCAAATGTGTTAATCATGTGTTCATTCACGTTTGTCATGGTCCAAGCTTCACATGCGTAAATAACTTTGGGTCGTATGCATGTTTTGTATATTCATATTTTTGTTTTTCTATGTATAAATTTGGTAAAAGAACATAATATTCTCTGTTTGCTCGGTGTATTCTATTTCGAATTTCTTGTATTTCATCGTTAGCATTGGTTACAATTCTACCTAAATATAAAAGCTTCTTCACTACTTCAAAATTATTAGAGCATACTTAAATTACTGTTCTCTATTAATTTCTGTCTTTGATTGTGTTAACATTTTTCTTTCAGAACTGTTCACTTAACACCAAATTCTTTTGCAGTTTGTTCAAGTAGATTGACTGTCTATATTAAGTCTGGACGAGATTTTGCCATACGTTAGCGTGGTGGAATTAGAGCATCCAATGCAACATTTCTTATTGTAGTTTAAAATTATTCATCCAAGCGTGCTTTAATTTACAGCTAGCAATATACGTATATACGCTCCGTACTTGCAGTGTCCACAGTATCAATATCTATGCACAAACAAGCAATGTATGAATTTTCATTTCATCTGTTTTGTTATAAATTCGCCCACCTCTTGCTTAGTGGTTGGCGCTAGTTCTGAAGCCTGCAGGCAAGTCCTTGTGGGAGAGATAAACCACAGCATACACAGACATGGCTGTGGGTCTCAGTGGCATCGGGGTCAGCTTGGCCAACGTTTATTACGTCATACAGCAAACTGGGACTCGCATCCACAACTCTCCAGCCGCGAATTTATACTTGTGATAGGAAGTTTACATAATGCTGTAATTCTGTACGTTTAGGCAAACAATCATAGTGCTTTAAAAAAGACAATTAACCCTGTATAGTTAAGGGTGACCTTTCTAAGTACTTCACTTCTTGTAAATTCTTTCAAAGAGTTGTTGCATACTTTTCTATCCCAGTTGTAAGTGCGTTTTTAATATGATGCTGTTATTCTCAATAGTTTTCTGGAAAAAAATATTTAACTTATATTAATCAGGTCGGCGCCGTGGCCGAGTGGTTAAACACTTCGCCTCTCACCTAGTCGGTCTGAGTTCGATCCCAGGGACCCACTTTGGGATTCCCGGTGGACGAAGAGGCATCTGGGCGAGTTTCCTCCAGGTTCTCCCGCCACTCATTCCTCCAAATGCTCCATCATCACCTTTTCAATTAGTCTGGGTGGCTCAGTTGATTACACGCTGGTCGCGGGTTGAAATCCGGCCCAGACCGATGGTTTTTAAGTGTGCTTAAAAATGACAGCTCCCTGTCAGTAGATTTACTGACACGTAAAAGAACTACGGGATGAAATTCCGGCACACCGGTAACATTTATATGATCATGGTAATTAACGGCAAATTACACAACGAAATTATTTTTAATATCACCTTCTCATTAATCCATTTCGCCTGGATTTCATATCCTTTTCCTCGCTTTCATACCTGGTGCTGGGCTGACCACGCGCTTCCAAGTCTTCACTCTGTCAGGTCCATAGGTTCTTCTGCTGACAGTCACCTGACACTAGGCACAGGCTTGTAAGTTCTAGGGAGTGTCAGTCTTCCACACGGGAATGGTAATCCAATAAAAAAGAACAACATTATGTTAATCACGTGTTGTAGAAGTTCCAAAGCTGTAATTTTGAAAAAATAGAATGTACCTAAATGTACCTAAATACTAATACACATAACTTGAATATAGAATTCCTTTTGTACTCCAGGTTGTCCCAGAAAGAATCATTTGATATCTTTAAATATTAAATTTAAAGAAAGTAAACACAGTTAAACTTTTATGAATTATTGGTTGTTCTGTTTGTTGTATTACTCAGAAGTATGGACTCCGATTAAACAAACACTTAAAAGAATAGAACCTGCAGAAATGAAACTTGTGGCAATATATACATTAATTGGGTAAAACCGAAGTGAAGATATTCGCAAAGGACTGGAAATATTTAGCCTTACAGATTCGTAAAATAGAAGAATGTAGGAGAGAATGGTGTGAACATGTCTGTAGAGTGGATTTTAATAGGATGCCCTGGAACATTTTAAATCATCGACCGAGAAGTGGGGAAGACACCAGGAACGTCCACGGAAGATGTGGATAGAGCAGCTATAGTAATTGGAGCCGGAAAAAACAAAACAGGCTTGATCCTTAATAATAGTAGTAACAGTAGAAGAAGAAGATGAAATTTATCGTCAGTGCTTGCATCACGTTTAATTTTTAGCAATTTAAATGTCAAGTCAAAACACTGTACTAGCTCTTAATTTTATTCTCTCCGAGTTTCTGCTGAAAATTTGAACAAGACTGAATACAATTAACATCGTATGAAACGCTTCAATACGCAGAGGTGTAACAGAAAGTAAAGTGGATTAAAAGACATTCAGAATAAATACTAGATGTCATTAGGTCGTGTGCTGAAAGGTCGTAGCAAGTAATTTGATGTATTTGATGCAGATACCCTTTTTATACTTTTATTTTTGAATGACTCAATGCCAGCATAAGAAGATTATGTATATGGCAGTAACAATGGGGGTTAAATTCGTATAGATTTAGCTCTCTGCGCTAAGTAAGCTAGGCTGCCTACAAGAACTGCGTAATCAGCCTATTGACAGGAATTTATAGACGATCGTCTTCATATTTATTTGGCCCTTACCACCAGTCACTTTATGTGAATAACGCTATTATTACTTCTAATGCTTTCTATAGTGTACGCATGTGCGGCAGCCATTTTGGTGCCAGTGCAAGCGATATCCCTACTGTGTACTGTATACTGCTAATTGTGGTTCAAGTTT
Source organism: Tenodera sinensis (assembly GCA_030765045.1). Taxonomy (NCBI): domain Eukaryota; kingdom Metazoa; phylum Arthropoda; class Insecta; order Mantodea; family Mantidae; genus Tenodera; species Tenodera sinensis. The sequence continues at coordinate 8,420,191 of CM060971.1, forward strand.
TTTCAATAACAGTGTGTTGTTCCGGGCCAAATTGCTCAAGTAACAATACTGTAGGACAGTGGTGCGGTGTCAATCGGGAACTCATTTGCTTCTCACTAAAGCGGCCCGGGTTCGATCCCAGGCAACCACATTTGGGATTTGTTGTGGACGAAGCGGCGCTGGGGTGGGTTTCATCCGGGTTCTGCCATTTCCTCCCTCATCTCATTCCACCGGTGCTCCATCTTCATTCTATGTGTCATCAGTGTCACCGCCTGCGGTGCCGTATGAAGTAAAAGCGGGCGTTAAACACTGAAGAAAATAAAATCGTGGAACTAAGTGGCAACGCCACGCAGCGGACCACTCGTCATGCCCAGGGCATAGTAGACCAATAGGAAGCATTTCAAGCGTTTTCGCGTGATGCACACAGAGTAATGGCTGCGCCGAATATACCGGCATGAATCACCGAAGATGCGGACATGAATCGCCAAAGGAATGAGCATGAATCACTGGAGACTGCAGGCGCGCGCGCACACGCACGCACACGTGCAAGCGTTAACATGGAGTTATTGACTTCAAGTTGCAATAAAAAAAAATACCAACTACCACAAATACTTTGGCATCCGCTATTATATAGCTGATCGTGAAAATGCCGGTTTGATGCTCTGAGGATCTTTTAACATCTGTATTGTTTGACGCCTGGGTAAATTGACGAAATTAATTTGTCAGCTAATATTCAGCCGAGGGTTACACAATGTCCGTCATGTTTTTCCATGAACATAAACTTATAAACGCAAAAACAGATAAGGTTATAATAATTTAAAGTCGCCATTCCAACAGCATTCTTCTTATTCGTTCCATGATCAGTACAAATACAGTGGTCTTATCAAGTGAAACATTTGATGTCTTAGAATTAGAAAAAGTTAGTATAATTGCTTGCTGCTTTAAGAACTTAAGTGACGTTGCTTTCATCAGCCCTTTAAAAATAGGTCATACATGACGCTCATATGATCAGCAAATGCAATGTTCACGAATTTTCCCATTCACAGAGCACCTCACCGTTTTGTTTATCATAACACTTAAATTCCGAATGTACATCCTGAGCAAATTATGTATAGGAATGCTGCTATGTTCCTTTATATGGATTCAAAGTTCCAATGCTAACTATAATTATTATTTCTGAAATGCTAAACTGTTTTGCAACTACAAAATTTCCCAAAGTAATGATTAACAAATTCAGCTTCCCTCACTTGGAGGCTGCTATAAACAAAGCATGACAAACAACAAAAATGGAAATTCTTAACAATGACTCAATGACAACTTACGGAAGGCGACTTAGCACTTCGATCGAAAAGCGATGTTTTGTGCCTATGTTCCTGACGTGGCATCCCCCGGGAGAATGGATGAAGCGAATGGATCCGAAGGGCTGCCGAAACATTGCCACGACAGAGCAGATGGCCCGATTACTTCATTTTCCCAGTTAGAAGCCCCCGGCTGAGGCTAGCTTAGCCCGCTTCCCGGGGCGTGGGACCGGGAAACTAGCTCCCCTTCCTCCCCGGGCTTGCACCACCCTAAGTAGGACCCGGAAACCAGTAGGTTCGCCTTCCAATCTGGGGATAAGATTTCCATAGGGCATTTATTCCCCTTGCCGTGCTGCTGCCGCGATGCTCGTAGTCGCTGAAAGAAATCTAACCAAATGAGGAGTGAAATGAAATAATTAATGTATAGAAATGTAAGGACAGAAAGTTTAGAAGATAAGTAAATCCTGCCCAGTAGTTGCCTGGCGACCCAGGAAAACTTAAAAAAACAACATGGGTCAGAAAGGTCGGTCATAGGGGTCGAACCACGATCTCCCAAATGTGAGCTGCAAATGTTACCGCCAATGCCATCCCACACGTTAAAACAATAGAAATATAGTTGAACAAGGTAGGTGCTTTAGAAAACATTAACTAAAGAAACACAATGTATAGAAGAAGTTAATAACTTAAGGATGTTCACACTCAATTTTTATGTTGTGAAAACTTTAAATTGTTGTTTAATTTGTACATTAAAACTGAAAAATATAAAACTTAATAAAATTAGTATAATTCGCAGATAACTTATGTTTGAAATACCAAAGTAAAGAATTGCATGGAATGTGTACGCTTAAGCATGAATGATGGATTTCCAAGTCGAAAATAACAATTTATTGTAGCCCTTTCATGCCTGGTGTGTCTTATAAAATACATAGGCTTTTTTTCCCCTATTTGTACTAGTTTTAACTTTTTTTCTGCTATATTCTTGTTATACTGTCTGTCACCAATTAAAAATACATATTTGAGACGTTTTGAATTGTAAAAAATTATTTCTTTTGTTACAATTTATATTGTGGTATTTTTTATAAGAAAAGAAGCAAAATCCATGCAACCGCAGTCAAATGATACCTCGTCATCATCCACGCATGCCATCACACCGATTATTTTACGTGGGCCCTCCCCGTCCTTTACCACAGGCACATTTGACTCGGTTGACTTGCGCTCACGACCTCAGGCTTTGAGTACATGGCCAGTGCACTACGTGTTGCCTCAACGATCATGGCTAATGAAGCCAGCAGGCTGAAGGTGTCCCAGACCGCCTAATCTAAACCGGTTTCGAGTTAGAGGAAAAACGGCATAAGTAGTAAAATAATTCGGGACTGAAAGGGTTAAATGATTTCCTATAGTAAATCAGGAAACCACTTAAGTTTATATTTTTCTCAAGCCGAAAAGGACAATTCCTTCTAACGATTTCCCTATAGTAAATGAGAAAACCACTTAAGTTTATATTTTTCTCTTTTAGCCTTTACCCACGGTTTATCACCTCAGTTGCGTAAAAACTTGGAGTAAATTAGCTTCGGGAAAGCTTCATCTGTTCGACCGTCCGAAGATTGTTATTCAAATTCGCGGAACTTAATTTAACATCGTAATCCGATTTTCCCCGGATAAGCCAGGAACCTTCCTTCAGAAAACGGTTGGAAATTAACATTTCCATATCAATGAACCTTCACCACCAGCGCTCCCTCAGTAACACACAGGGAAAAATTGATTGTTTCCTCAAGATCGCACTTCCACGATTCGATTAAATTTGGAGGTATTTCTATTCGTGGCAATTTCCTTGCAAATGAAAGAGAAAATATTTATACATTGAATCAGTCACATATTGCAAAATATTTTCCACACCATTAGTTATTTCCATTTTCGGTATTCCACCGCGAGGTATTTGTAATATTAATTTAGATACCGCGTGGAAGGTACTGCTTCAGCCATGTGTTAACCATGGATTCTACATGATGAGTGTATGTCCAATAAAATTACTGTTAATAAAGAGCCACCATAAAAAGTAGTTTGTGACAAATATTTGGAGCCATCAGTCTACTTGACGTGGTTTATGCTTTCATTATCTCATGAAAGCTTTATTGTATAAATAAAGCTGTAATACGTTTTTATCTTAATATGAATGAATTTAGCCACAATTTAGCGTTAAATTGAGATGCAACGTTTAATTTATAAGCGAAAAGTGGCAACGCCACATCGCGTGCTCTTACCTTTATGGCTGAACGGCCGGCATATTCGGACAGAGGGGAGTTTAGGACAGGCGAGAAATGCATGCAGGTATAAGAATTAGTGTAAGGAGTGGCAACTTCTTCTGTCATGTATCACAAGATGATCATTAGATTTATTTCAGCACAGTAATTCACCAAACAATGCAATGATTCTAGGAAAATAAAAGGAATACTTTAATTTCTGTATTAAAGGCAACTACTATTGTTTTAGCTCTAAATGAATCACAATAACAACAATAACAATAATAATGTGTATCATGGGAAAATCTATGTAGATTTATTTTCGCATTGTTTTAAACCCCAAAATGCGTAGTTTTGATTGTTTAAGTTTTCATTTTCCTTAAATATGGAACACTAAGTCGTTGTTATTGCTTGAACGAGTATGTAATTTCAGTAACACCTGTCAGAAATAATATTTGGATTTGTGTGGATTTGTCGGAGATTATGGCCGCCTCGACGGTACGGTAAATGCACTGAGTGACTGTTCTGTTTAAATTTGAGGCGAATGCTTGTCTCAAACCACATTCTGCGCCGGTTGGGTACAACACCATGTCTAAGGCCTAGTCCGATTAGCTCAGCGTTCTCATTTACATCGCTGAAAAGATGAATCCTTCAACGTAACGATTAAGACTACCGAAGCAAAAGTTAGTATTTTATATTTCCTACACCTGTATGTATTAGATCGGTTAATCTTGTCGAAGCAGTACCTTTCAAGCCCTATAAGACGAACTAGGCATGACATTATTACAACTGATTAAATTGAATTCGTGTCACATTTTTACTTTCTCTACTGGTAAGTAGGGGAAGTATTGTATTCCACCCAAAAATTCGATGTCGAGATTTCACCGGAAATATATGTTTTGAGACCCCCTGAATCCAAAAACAGTTTTAGAAAAATGTCCGTGTGTGTGTCTGTGTGTCTGTGTGTCAGCCTGTAGACAGCATAGCTCAAAAACGAAAAGTCGGTTAAAAACCAAAGTTGGTATTTAAGTTTTATGTCATTTAAGGATGCCACACAAAGATTTTGAAGAAAATAGCCCCACGCTAAACTACCCTTTATATGGAAACCTTTTCGAAAATTTTTATTTTCTTGAAAATGGCTAACGATTTTGATTAAAATGTCATATGTGTGAGATATTTTGATGAAAATGAAATGTATGTCTTGAATTTTCTGGCTATGGCCCCTGTAGTCGTATTTACTCTGGACGACTTTTGCATAACTGCTAAACCGTTAGAGATAAACCAAATTACACTATGCAAAAATTGTAGGTCTTGCTAAAATACACAATTTATGTCTCAATAAATTTTCATGTAGGTTGAACCATTTCGGAGATATTCCTTGTTATGTGTGTGAGTTTTGGAAAACTTAGAACTTTCGTGAAAAGGATCATCGCTGTTCATTTTTTTTATATGTCAAGTGTGCAAAGACACCAGAATCTCAAACATTTGACTATCGCACAAAGCCTACTATATTCTAACATTCCCTTTGCACCTACAAGGAAATAAGCAATAAGATAATTTGTATAAATGTTTGTCTCAACTAAGAAGAAAGAAGATATAGGAATAAGAGTTTGTAAGAATGGTTAGTACAAGAGTAGAGAAAGTCATGTGAGTGCAACACGTTAGATTTTTTATTCTTAATCCACAAAGTATTTATCTAATGGTCAGGTTTGACGTTTCCTCCACATTTGGGAGCTAATTTGTAACACTTCCTTCTGTTGCTTCTCCAGAAATTAAAGTACATCTGATCAACTTTTATTTAGTGGTTTGTAGATTCTTCTGCTATGCGTTGAGATGTTTCAACAATAATTAATTATGCATTTTTAAGCACTATGTATTATAAAATGTGCAGTTCGAAAAAATTCAACTAAAGCTTCCATAATTTACCAGTTAGTTTTTGGAAACATTTCTCAAGCTTCTGCTTTTTCACAATTTTAAGCAGCACCAAACAATAATTAATATATATATTCAGCGAATATTCAAAGTTTGATCTCAAAAGTGAATGTTAGTTATATTTAGTCGGCATTTGTTGCGTTGTAGTTTAATTCTTACGTCCTGTTGTAATATGGCTATCCTGGAATGACTCAAATTCATTATGCATTTTTATCAGTTGGCATTTCAACTTAGGCATTCATCACTACCTCTTGAAAAGGACACATGGTGACAGCCTCCATGGTCCAGGGCCCCTGCAACGGGATTGTCAATCAAACAAACGCACCTACAGCATCATAAACACATGGCATGATCTATTCACACACGAAATCACTTGTGCGTGAATAATTTATGGGCCGAAATCCCCCAATGTGAGAAATGTACGCCAAAGCAATGTTCAAGAGGATAGGGGATCCAATGTTTGAATGACAAGCCAGAACATCCCGCTGCGTCTACTCAGATTTGCGACCACACCCCTCTCTGGAACATCACGTCGAGCTCGGAATAGTAAAGCAGCCCCTGAAAAATGTGGCTGTTACACATGCCTGACTCTTGGCTTAGGAGGGAGAGATGGGTTCAAGCTCTAGAGAGATTAGCAGAAATCAATAACGTTTATAAGAAAAGCAAAACCATAGAACGGTTTAAGGGTACCTTAGGCGCGTGAATGCGTGTGTGTTTTCTAATGTATAAACACTAACAAGGACTCAAAACCCACCATACACAAGCTAACACTATTACAATATGTTCCAAAGTAAAGGTAGAGTTAAAGGGGGAAACAAATGGAAGAATTAAAAAAACTATTTTGCGTACGCTATGGCGAAAACATTAAATTTCTGTTGCCTTCAAAAATTTTGATTGGTATTCGCAGGTAAAACACTAAACTACAAGCAAGTCACAGATAGTAAATGTTAAGATATTTTAAAAGGACTTTATAAATAAATATTTGTCCGTAATTGTAACAACAGCGTTTAAATATTCAGTGAAACTTCGTAGTCTAGTGAAGAAGACCTTGGCATTTCTTTTATAAAATCTAAGCCCTTAGGTCATTGTATAAAACCACAATTAGTAATTGATGTTGCGGATTTAAAGACATATTCACAATCACAAAATAATATTGGTTTAGATTTATTTAGATGTCGGTCTGGGTGGCTCAGTTGGTCTCAGTACTGATCCCAAGATCGCGGGTTCAAACCAGGCCCAGGTCGATGGTTTTTAAGTGTGCTTAAAAATGACAGCTCCATGTCAGTAGATTTACTGGCATGTAAAAGAATTGCGGGACAAAATTCCGGCACACCGGCGACGCTGATGTGATCCTGGCAATTGACAGCGTCGTTAAACAACAAAATATTTTATTATTTATTTATGCCAACAAACTTTGCCCACACACGGCTTGTATGTTTAAAAACACCAACAGTAAGTTTGTTGGCATAAATAAATAATAATTACCATCTGAAGGTTATTTAATCCTGGGATATAAAGTACTTACAATAGTAAATCACCATTGGGGTAATTTGTCTCTGATGTGAGACTGCCTTTGTGGTTTACCAGGAGGAATACGAACTGGTTTGAGAATTTAATGCCATTCTGGCAGTTTGTCACAATAGCTCAGTGGTAGAGCAGCCGCCCGGTAAGCGGAAGGTCTGTGGTTCAAATCCCAGTTGTGGCATTGAATTTTTAAGTTCCAGTTCTACCTCTCAAACAAAATATTTATTTATTTAGATAACTTCTTATGGCAAAATTTCCGTACCTCCCTTCATTTGTGGTACATATTAGTACCATGTTTGGCTCAACATCTGTCTGTGAGCATTTTTTTTTCTAAATTGAAGATCGTAAAGCGGATTGCTATTCGCAGGTGAAATCCTATCTGCTTTGTTGTACGTCGGTACTTGTGAATTAACGTTAGATGTATGTGAAACTGTAAGGCCCCTGATTAAGGAAATAATAAATTAATAGAAAATGCATGTAGAAGTCCTTTCAGTCTGTATATATGTATTGTACCTTTTTGGTGGTTTGTGAAGTAAAGTAGACAGATGTAGTCGAGATAAAGAAACACTTTTATTTCCGTAAACAGTAACTTGTACACTCGTTGCAACAACAAGAAAGTCTTTTTCGATTCTCCAACAGCACGGCTCCGAACTCGTAACACAAAGAACTGTCCCTTCTCCGTCGCCACGACTCCTCGACCTTCACATACGTCTGTCCTCTCCGTCGGCACGACTCCTCGACCTTCACATACGTCTGTCCTCTCCGTCGGCACGACTCCTCGACCTTCACATACGTCTGTCCTCTCCGTCGGCACGACTCCTCAACCTTCACATACGTCTCCCTCTCCGTCGGCACGACTCCTCAACCTTCACATACGTCTGACTGACTCTTCTCACACTTTACCGCTATTTATATCTCCCAGGCACTGTTCTGGAAAGTTCAGTTATTGCGCTGGAGTACAAAGTAGAAGATTCCAGTAGCCTCTATCCTTTTCTCTCTTTCGGCAAGCGCCCCAACAATGCGGCCATTCTCTGTCTCTTTCCTTCGGCTCCTTTGCGGTAGTGCCGACAATAATGCGATGGGTGACACTGTTGCTGTCGGCAATTAGATGCGGCGGGCGCGGTGACACTGCTCCCTCCTCAGAGCTGGTCGTCCCGACCAGCACTATCACTGCGGCATCTCCCTTGCGCCCCGGTGGACTAACCCATCGAACCTCTTCTTCAGGAGGCACGATCCTAAGTATCGCTGTTGGATAGTGCCCCTTGGTCCGGGTAGGACGATGTATGCCATCCTGCTTCGAAATTCTGCAACAGTACCGCCGGTCTTGGCGGTCCCTCATCCAGTTGCCCTTCTTCCTGGCGTGTTGACGGGCCATCCTGCGCACTTGGAAACGGCGCACTGGGTACCATGTCCGCCGACCTCTCTGGCGCACCTTCGCAGCCACCTTGCTTCCGATGGGTCCGGCAACAAACCCCACCACATCCGCGCGAGTCGTGTCCACCGCTGCACTCGTGTTCACTCGTGCTCGGCACGGCCTCTCCTGTATCCTGCCGTCCAAGATGATGTCCACCATTCTTCCGTTCACGGCACTATGCGTCAGGTGATTGGATGGCTCCGACGGTCCCCCCATGTCACACGCCAAGTCGGTTCTCGCGTGTTGCTCGTTTGCTTGTACGCTTCCCTGCTGATGGTCCTCCACGTCATATCCTGGTTGGTTACGTACCCGACACACTCCTCCAGAGGATCCTCGACGACGTCCCTGAACTGCCCCTTTGTCTTCCCCGAGACGTACACTTTCGTTATCTGCAACGGGCGCAACGGTCGCCTCGGCCACTAGGTACTCCCTCCCCGGGTCCGCGCTATTCCGTCTGCCCCTGGCATCCAGTACTTTGACGTTCTCGTCAACTCTTACTACCAGGGCGCCAAGACGTACCTCGTCGTCCTCCACGACGTCCACATGCTGGCAGAGGTCTTCCACCGTTTCGCCGAGTTCTTCCACGTCTTCCGTCACGCCAGTCAGTTCACCGAGTTGTTCCACGTCTTCCGTCATGCCAATCAGTTCGCCGAGTTGTTCCACGTCTTCCCTCACGCCAATCAGTTCGCCGAGTTGTTTCACGTCTTCCCTCATATCATCCGAAACGGGCGCAACTGTCGCCTCGGCCACTAGGTGCTCCCTCCCCGGCTCCGCGCTATTCCGTCTGCCCCTGGCATCCAGTACTTTGACGCTCTCGTCAATTCTTACTACCAGGGCGCCAAGACGTTCCCCGTCGTCCTCCATGACGTCCACGTGCTGGCAGAGTTCTACCACCTTTTCGCCGAGTTCTTCCACGTCTTCCGTCACCCCAATCAGTTCGCCATCAATTTTCGCCGATAGCTCCGTCTTCATCTCTTTCAGCTCGGCAACGAGGTTGTTGTTTGACGTTTCCATTTTGGCAGCGAGGTTGTCGTTTGCCGTCTTCATCTCTTTCAGCTCGGCAACGAGGTTGTCGTTTATCGTTTCGATTTTGGCAGCGAGGTTGTCGTTTAATGTTTCCATTTTGGCAGCGAGGTTGTTTCTCCTCTTCATTTCGGCAACGAGGTTGTCGTTTGCCGTCTTCATCTTGGACATTTCTGTCTTCATTTCGGCGAATAATTCTTCCATCATTGCCATCATCCTGGTTTCCGAATCTCCCTCCATCTTGGTTCTAACGTTGCAACTTCTAACGACGATGTAACGAAACTAGAAGCAATTCGACGGATCCCACTTCTGACACCAGTGTAACTTTTTGGTGGTTTGTGAAGTAAAGTAGACAGGTGTAGTCGAGATAAAGAAACACTTTTATTTCCGTAAACAGTAACTTTGTACACTCGTTGCAACAAGAAAGTCTTTTTCGATTCTCCAACAGCACGGCTCCGAACTCGTAACACAAAGAACTCTTCTCCGTCGGCACGACTCCTCGACCTTCACATACGTCTCCCTCTCCGTCGGCACGACTCCTCAACCTTCACATACGTCTGACTGACTCTTCTCACACTTTACCGCTATTTATATCTCCCAGGCACTGTTCTGGAAAGTTCAGTTATTGCGCTGGAGTACAAAGTAGAAGATTCCAGTAGCCTCTATCCTTTTCTCTCTTTCGGCAAGCGCCCCAACAATGCGGCCATTCTCTGTCTCTTTCCTTCGGCTCCTTTGCGGTAGTGCCGACAATAATGCGATGGGTGACACTGTTGCTGTCGGCAATTAGATGCGGCGGGCGCGGTGACAGTATTAAGCAAAAGGTGTGTTAGAGAAGTTCCTTTACACCACACTAGAGCTTTCAAACTCCCTCTTTCGAACTGCGAGTCATGTGCATGGTGGGTTGCGTTTCCTGACGTCACCATTCGTGCTGTCGCGATGAATAATTTGCCGACTCCTGATATACAGAATGGACTGGATATTTTCCAACATAAACATACAAAACAACACGTGCATCAAAATATATACTAGCATTAAAACAAGTGTCTGAATGTATGTTACTTTTTTACATAATTTATCTATAATGTAAAATGAGCTAGTCTTTACTCATTTATATTTATACTTATTAAAAATATTTGTGGGCAATTCTCTAATTTAGGCGGAGTGTAACACGTTGATTTGAGTATATTTATACCTGCTTCATAGTTTTAGCTAATCTGAGTACATCATTTCTATGGTTTGTTTCATAAGATACCACGAACGCTCTCTGAATTCGTGTCTGTTTTGTTGTCAGTACCTATGTCAAATTACTGTAAATATAAAGTTAAATTGGGTTCATAATGTGTAAGAACTTAAACAATTTCTTGCACGAACCTTCGTTTGACATCCCTATTGCTGTTTCTTCCAAACAAAGAATTTTGCTGAAGGGGTAGGATTATGCCATTACTGATTCCATAATTCATAATCAAATGGAAAAAGCCACAGTTCATACAGTAATATGTGATAACTAAGTATAATTAACCTAAGTGAAGCCTTTACCCATTAGCGAAACTCAAAAGCTAACATAGTGAGTCGTCTTTCTTTTGTTTCTGTTTTAATAATCTAGTTCAGGGTTTTACTTGCATTCTCAGTTTCTTTGATAGGAATCAGTTTTGAGCAGCTTCATGGGGCCAAATGATCTCGTCGACGGGCCCTTAAACTCCACTCCTCACTCACTCACTCACTCACTCACTCACTCACTCACTCACTCACTCACTCGAGAGGCTTCATGATATTCTTTTAGTTTGGTTTCTTACATATATTATATTTTTATTATTAAACAGAGAGTTCTGTATAGGTTGTTAGAAGAAAAACTATTTGAAAACTTATAACACAATGATGAACAAACCATTAAAACATGTACATTGAAGATAGTAGTATGAATTACAGTAAAGTGGCCATCATTGTGTTCTTCAACCTCCATTGTGACTAGAGATAGATGAAGATAATGTATTTCTTATTTTACTTTCTCTACATAAACATACGACCCGTGGCGTCTACACTCTTCTCGCACATAGACACTTAAAAATTGTGGACTAAAGACGAAACTTTACGCAAGAATTGTCACGCCTTCGGGCTACAAGGGGAAACTATATAAAAACGTTATCCTGTGCCAGTAATATCCGACTGCTATACGTTCTAGCCCCGGGGATGTCTAAGATAGAAAAGTTTAGAAGGGGGAAACACAAAAAGGCAGGAAAAATCAGGAAAAGAGTAAGTAGGAAGGAGCTGGATTGTACTCCAAGTAAAATGTGGGAAGAGCTTTTTGATAAAGACTATGTTACTCCACAGATGGGCTTTCCTCTTCCCTCCCTGGATGATCCAGCTTTTTCTTCCTCTTGTCTGAACAGACTTGGGGATTTTAAGATGAGAGGAAGGAAAGGAGAAATTGAAAATGAAACGGATATCGAAAAAGATAGACCGGTGAATTGACAGTTAATCAGAAGTTGAAGGAAGGTACTGACCTAACAGGGTGACATGCAATTCAGGAGAAAGGAAGATGGGGGATGAAGTTGTCGGTGTGGGTGAGGGTCGGAGGTGCATACAATTGCTGTCATATTCCTTGTATCTGCGGTTGGGAACATTCTAAAGAACATAATTCTTCTGTTTTCTTTCTTCTTCGGATGACGTTATACATTCTCGACCGTTTCTGTTTCATATAATTTCAGTAGTGTACGGAGAAACATTAATTTGCCAATGTTGTCACCTTTTTTGATGCAGTGACCACATATTTACTTTATTTATTATATACAGTAATACGAGAATTATTGTAGTTCACCCGAAAATCTGATTCACCAGAAACATATGTTTTGACACTTTCTGAATCCACCCGAAAAAGAACATTTTTATAGAACTTGGTATCTATGTTTAGTATCTTCCAAGGATGGTCGTCTCCTTAGGGCTGCTGCTTACCAAGCGGTAGACCCGGCTTCGAATTCCGATTCCGGCGTGAGGATTTTCTCACGCTGGAAGACCTGGGTGCACTTAGCCTAGTTGGGGCCCTGAGAGGTATACTGAGGAACTACTTATTGAGAAGTAGAGATTTCAGGTGGCGAAGACCACTTAATTGGTCGAGAAGGACCGGGACGTTGTCCACGTCCCACCTCCAGTACTACACCTCACTCTTGACGCCTGTAGTGGGCAGAGGTGGGGACGCAGCGGCCGGGCAGTCATAGGCTGTTGGACCGCGGGGTTAGTTAATCTTCAAAGGATACCACACGAAAATTTTAAGGACATACTTCAAAAACGTTGATTTCTTAAAAGGTAACATATAGTAACATATTTACAACAAGCATTCTTTAGATATTTTCATCGCAAAATAAATATTTTCGATTTTCAAGAAATAGCCTCTGAACTCGCCTTCATTCTCAAGGACATGCCTAGTGCTCTCCAGTTGAAGGACCAGTTTATTATTATTATTATTATTATTATTATTATTATTATTATTATTATTATTATTATTATTATTATTATTATTATTATTATTATTATTATTATTATTATTATTATTATTATCATTATTATAATATATATTCCTCTTGAGTTAGAAGTTATGTGCTACTAGAAATGTGCTGAGAAAGTTTTTGCATGCATAAAACACTTAGGAAAACGCTATCAACAAGGAGAAACGTCAGCTCTGAAATTTTCCACAGGCCATATACATAAAGCCGGTGTCCCACGGTTTCAAGTTTTTGGCCAAGCCTTTCCGTATCTAATGGAATTGCAGGCAAAAGAATTGGTGTCTGTCACATTTTGATGAATTATGAACCGTAAACAAATCACGGCTTATGTGGCAGGCGCGAAAATTAGAAATGGCGGACGCAAATAGGGACTGTTGAACGCAGTATAGGTTAGGGATATATTTCCATGACGTTCGGTAGGAAGAAAAGATGTAGCAGGATATAAGACATACATACGGTTATGGTTAAAAGAGAACGGGGAATAGGTCGAGGTATATTGGGTCTATGACAAAACAAATTGAAGTCAGTGTATACGGAAAACTATCGCAATTTTCTACAAATTTATGAAGATTTATTTCGTAACCTCTTAAATCGTGTTGAAGGTAAAGTTACATGAGAAAGATTGCAGAAAGTGGAATAATTACCTTACTGCATCGCAAGATCTTGGTGACTCAGATGGTTAGACGCTGTCCTACTGATCCCAAGGTGGCGGGTTCAAATCCAGCCCACACCGATGGTTTTT